>CM017897.1:118406-218406 GCA_008369825.1 Triplophysa tibetana
AATATATATATATACATATACATATATATGTTCATGTCAGCTCTGACTAAAGCCTACAACTGAAAATATATTATTCAAGGACCTGTTTGAGTTTGACAAATATTCTCAGTGTGCAGCCGAGCTGAAGTGCTTCCATTATTCACAGTTACGGACAGGCACTGAGTAACATGTTATGAGCTACATTTGCCATCTCGACAACCTGAAGCGAAGGAAGAAACAGAGAGATGGATAAACAGATCTGAGGTTCAGTACAGATTGATCTTTCAACTCATTGTGATGAAGGGATGATTCTTTCTCTGCTTATTTTCCAAAGGGTTTAAAAAGAAAACCATCCAGTAGAAATGAACAGGATTAAAAGAAACGCCATTTAAAAAACTGCTCTGTACAAATCAGTATAAAAAGTCTTTGTGTGGCTCATGCGCTTGGATGACCTTTGGGTGCAGAGAGTCTTGAGGTCGGTCCGGCCTCGGAGTGGGTGGAGTCTGGGATGGGCCAAAGGGAGGAGTAGTCCAGCTGATTGACAGTCCAGAGCTCAGTTTTGAGCTGGGTTGGGTTTGTTTGGCAGAGTTATTAGAGTGTGTTGGTTTGATTGTGTTACCAAGGTAGATTGGTTTCGTTGGGTTAGTTAAATGTGTTGGTTTGGTTGTGTTCCTGGGGTGTGTTGGTTTGCTTGTGGTGGTGGAGTGCGTTGGTTTTGTTGCGTTACTAAAGTATGTTGGTTTTGTTGCATTACTAAAGTGAATAGGTTTGGTGGTGTTACTCGAGTGTGTTGGCTTGGTTGTGTCACTGGAGTGTGTTGGCTTGGTTGCGTTACTGGTGTGTGTTGGTTTGGTTGTGTCACTGGAGTGTGTTGGTTTGGTTGTGTTACTGCTGTGTGTTGGGTTGTTGGCATTAATGGAGTGTGTTGGTTTAGTGGCGTTACTGGAGTGTGTTGGTTTGGTTGCGTTACTGGAGTGTGTTGGTTTGGTTGGGTTACTAGAGTGTGTTGGTTTGGTTGGGTTACTAGAGTGTGTTGGTTTGGTTGGGTTACTAGAGTGTGTTGGTTTGGTTGGGTTACTAGAGTGTGTTGGTTTGGTTGCGTTACTGGTGTGTGTTGGTTTGGTTGGGTTACTAGAGTGTGTTGGTTTGGTTGGGTTACTAGAGTGTGTTGGTTTGGTTGTGTTACTAGAGTGTGTTGGTTTGGTTGTGTTACTAGAGTGTGTTGGTTTGGTTGGGTTACTAGAGTGTGTTGGTTTGGTTGGGTTACTAGAGTGTGTTGGATTGGTTGGGTTACTAGAGTGTGTTGGTTTGGTTGGGTTACTAGAGTGTGTTGGTTTGGTTGGGTTACTAGAGTGTGTTGGTTTGGCTGTGTTTCTAGAGTCGGTTGGTTTGGTTGGTGTTGAGGGGGTGTGTCCTGGTTTGAGGGCAGATGAGGAAGAATGAAAATATTTGGATGAAGAGGCGTGTACGTGTTTGGTTGGTGCTGACGTGTGCGTGTGTTTTGATGTGCATGGACTGGTCACAGAGCTGTGAGAAGCATTGAGCGCAGCACTCGAGTGATATGAGGGAGTGCTCGGACATTCTGACACAGGCAGCACTTTGGACTGTCCATCAGACGAGATGGTAGGAGGCGGGGTCACAGGTGTACATTTGGGCAATCTCTCAGCTGTCGGCTCCACCCACTCAACTTTGATTTGGGGTACACTCGGCATCTCTCTTGAGGATCTGAGGTCCGTGCTCTCCGATTTTTCATGATTCCTCAAAGGTTCCTGCTTGATGTTCTGGATCATCTCGTCACGCTCATCGTGAACTTCCTCTGCGTCCTGGTGATACTGCTTCAAGCGGACATGCCAGGCGAGGCTGCACACTGAAGACACGCTCTTGAACTGGTGAACAACGTTGCGAGGGATAAAGTAGATGTCGTTGTCGTACAGCTGAATATGAGCGTAACGGATCCCCTCTCGCCTTAACTGATTGAGTTTAGCGTCATCGACCCACTGAACACACTGGAGAGAGAGAGATAGAGAAACATGTCAAAATCAAAACACAGATGAAGTGCTGCAAGCGTCTCTTCATGTTACATTACATTTATGCATTTGGCAGTAGGGGTGGGCGATATGGACAAAAAATAATATCTAGATATTTTTGGCGATTTTAACGATAACGATAATGAGACGATATCCATTAAAAATGTGATTTTAAAAGTCTGAGTTACTTGTAATGGGCACAATGTTGAATGAAAACAGTGCTGATTTATTTTCTTTAACATGTAAGTATTCAAGTAAAAACAATTCAAAGACATACAAAATACTAATTGAACTAGTGTAAGAACATCGAACTCTGAGTAAACATTCAGTTGTACACCTCTGCTGTAATGTAAATTGTGCAGCATACAAGCAAGATGAAATAATAATAATAATAATAATGAACAAATAGCATCTGTAAACAAAGTACTCTGATCTGTACCATATTGCACACAACCATGTGTCCTTACGGCCTTATTGCCTTACAACCTATGGCCTTATTGAACAAATACCTGACTTCAAGTACTGCCCAGTACACAGATTCCACAAAAATAAAAAGGAAAATCAGAGTATCTCAAATAATATAATATACATTTATTACAAATGACATCAAAGTAAACAAGGTCCACAATTTACAGACAAATAAAATATAGTCACTATTATTAAAGCACACACTAGCATGGACAGATGCTGTAACTTTATAGAACATTATAGGCCAACTGCTCACTGTTCACATGTAGATTTACTTCAAATTTACTTCAAATTATGAGCCAAGACAAAAAGCGTCATGATAATACAGAATGTATTCGGGTCTTGGCTTTAAATGAAAGAGCTTGTTGTGCAGTATTCAGTCGACGCTTCTGTTTCTCCAGAAGTCGGCTTCACGCATAAGCTACACAAATACAAGAGCGCGCTTCAACATGACGTCATCGTGGAGTGGGCGGTCAGGTAAATAGTTAAGAAACTCCCCTTCTGCGCTTGCGATATCGTTCACGTGCGCCAGGCACTTTCTCGCGTGAATAATTACTCTAGTCACAGATTTCGACAGGTCACAGATTTCGGCACAGCACCGGTGTTGAACTTGCGGGCGGCCATGCGCTAACCATGCCTGTGAGAGAGATGACGACGTGTATGCGCAGATCAGCAATCACGTGACGCCCTGCTGCAGCCTCTGAATGTGTGGAGTTTTAATGCGTGTTTTTTCGGAGTAATTTAAATACTCGATAATGAGAATGTGCACATCGTTAACACCACAGTCACGATATTATCGCAGACGATATATATCGCCCACCCCTATTTGGCAGACCCTTCTATGCAAATGCATTATCCTATACATTTATTAATAGATATATGCAATCCCCTGGGATCGAACCCACAACCTTGTGTTGTTAACGCAACGCTCTTACCACCGAGCTGCAGGAAAGCAGGAGATTCACCATGAATGGGTTACAGTTAGGCTCTCTTTGCATGTTTTATAACCCTTCCATTATTAAAAAGAAACCGTCCATTTACCAAAACATTCCTGTTCCACAGAAGGTTGTGTGTCAGACATGAGTGCTCACCTGAGACAGAGGCGGCTCGTACAGGTCTAACTGCAGTCTCTGCACTACATCAGCGAAGTCTGCCGCGTGGAAACAGATCACGTCTTTGGTAATGCGTGGAGGCTCAGCGCTGTGAGAGAACATACCCCATGACATGATTATCACCGTTAACACAACACACTGACATCTGTCATGTCTACTAACTCTGCTAGGAATGGGAGATGTTTTGTAAACCAGTAATAACCCTGACGCAGAATCTCTCACCTTTCACCGCAGCGGACAGCTTTCAGAACTCCAACAGCCGCAGTTGTCTGCCGCTCGAACCCTTGACCGATGTGATCGGCGTGAGCTCGAGTTCGATCCTCAAACAACATCTCACGTGGTTCGCTGGCTCGAGGCAGATACTGGAGATTCTTAATCTCATTGGTGGACCTGTAGAAAGAACAAACCAGTAATGTTTTCCTCTAAAGTCATCAGGATTTACTCATTTCTTATCTCCAAATCAACTTTCATGTGTGTGTATGACTGTGGAACATTGCTCACGCTTAAATCTCACATATGCTGGATGTGTAAGAATCAAATCGCCGCTGGAATCCACATGAAGACAGAAACGATGATACAGAGGTCATAAATGCTAAGCATTTATGCATTGCTTAATTGGCGTCTTGTATTGCCTTCTCATAAGGACAGTAAATCGCTTTCCCGCTCATTCCGCTTCACAACTCCTTCCTGGTGGAACATTCTTCCCAACTCTGTCCGGTCAACCACATCTCTCACAACATTCAAAAAACTACTCAAAACCCAACTCTTCTGTGAATATCTGACAGACAAATAAATTAATAAAAAAATAAAAAAAATTTTAATAACCTTTTCTCTCAACAGGTAGTGGTCTAGCTTTTTTTGAAACTGGTAACTTTGTATTGGCACCTAATGTATTATGGCTCCTTTATGACATATCGCTTGTTGCTCCTTAACTCTTTGTAAGTCGCTTTGGATAAAAGCGTCTGCTAAATGACAATGTAAATGTAAGCACTAACCCGTGCCTCTGACATCATCGCTGGCTTGAAACACTTTATCTGCAGGTTAAATGCTGCTTACCGTTTTCGTTTGAAGGGAGATTTGGGCATGTCTGTGACGGGGATCATTTGCTCTCCGGGCCGAACCCACATGATGGGACCGTCGTCACTCTCCGTTGGACTGCTCAGCTTCAGACTGGAGAATGAACCCCAAGGAAGCGTCCGCTGTATAGACAACATATATGATCATAACACTGCTGTCAGAAGCAGCGCGAGAGATGTATAAAAACATACCTGCAGGAAGGGTGACTGCTCCAGCATGCTGAGGAACTCTGGGAAATAATCCCCCACCTCTTCATCCACAGCACCCACTAGACTGATCTGTCTCATGGCACCGGCGCGGTACGTCCCGTGAGAGTAACTCCTCTTGACCTGCACACGCAGACAAACACCCACTTTAGACTCGAGAGGAGTGACGACGTCTCACAGACGCACTCATAATGGCATTATGAACATAGCGGGAGAGAGACCAGAGCCAATCCTTCCTTTACGCAAACTAGGCAGGTTGTGTAGGGCCTCTGCACCACCAGGTTTTTTCATTAAAGTGTCTGCTAAATGTATGTGTAAAATAATAATTATTGATAAATGGAATAGAAGGATTAATCCTTAACTATCCCATTTGATAGAGTCAGTTTAAAAGAAGAGCAGAAGACCAGTGCATTCTGGGTTTGATGACATCAAGCTAATGTGCAGGCTTTCATGTGGCTCAGTGAATAGAGTACGGCGCTATCAACTCCAAGGTCATGTGTTCGATCGCAGGGATTGCACATACTCAGATATACATGTATAGTATAATGCAATGTAGGTCGCTTTGGATAAAAGCGTCTGCTAAACGGTGACACTAGAACAAGCACACACAGCTATGCACTTTCTCTCTCTCTCTCTCTGTGTGTGTTTGCTTGTCAAGACATACGAGTACTTCTAACGCAGGCAGTCATGGCCATACAGGAACATTTGACATTGCATCTGAGCTTAGGGTTGCAGGGTTAATCACGATTCCCACTAAATCAAGCTTAAATCGAGGTGGCTAGTCGTGCGTTTACAGAAAGGCTGCGTAGCTTGTCTCAGCTCTAGTCTGTGATCAGAGGCAGATGCTGCTCAAGAGTTTGACTCACTTATAATGTGCATCCCGTCAAACATTATCATTATTAATCTACTTTATTATCATGAAAATCCCTGAGGAGGGTTAAAGAACAGTGATGAGCCCACATGAATTTGCTAGAACTATTATAGTACTTCTTCTGCAGTCAATATTTGTATATTCTTGTCGAGAGCGTTCATATGCAGCAGCATTTAACATTAGTTCACTGATGAGGTGTGCAAAATAAATGGAAGCCCGTTGTTTTGGATGAGACCGTTCTTAAACATGATATCTCACTGCAGTCTGTCTGTGTAAGAGAGGTCACAATCATCTGGGTCTTAAGCAGAAGGAAGTTTTTTCCTACCTGCAAAAACATTTATGCCCGGTTTCACAGACAAGGCTTAAGACTGTGTCTACACCGGACGTGGCGTGACAATCCCATTAGAACAAGCCGTGAGTCGCGTTGCGTCCTGTATAGACACGGTGTTAGACTAGTCCCAGTTTGAGTTGTCTTAACTAAAATAACTTGCTCTGACATTTCTTAAAATGTATCATTGCCATTGTTTTGTCTCAATATGCACGCCTGTAATGTTTTTTTGGAAGGATTTTTATAAAAGCAACTATATAAGACAGACATACTCCTGTCTTTAGCGAAGACACGAAGTGATACCGGGCCTTACTAACCTGAGTGTGAAAGTTTGCCATAGTAGTCGTCTCAATGTCCTTCTTCCCCAGAATTTCTATTTTAACAGGCGAGTTTGGGAATTTAGTAGAGAAGTACTCCAGAAAGTCTGGGAGGTAGGAGGCGGCCCCGTGAATCACACCCATCACGTAGTTGGCGGCTCCATCCTGATCCTCGCTAAATGCCAACTTCACAAACTCCTGCGCAAACCTCTGCATCTCCACAGGAGACAGGACCGACAGCTCCCTGCTATACGCGTGCACCACCAGGGCGCCTCCATTTGGCTGGTGCTCCACGTGAACAAACCGTCCGAATTCCAGCCGGTCCAGCCCGGGCAATCTGGAGGCTTTGGACGTGCCGACCGAGCTGGAGCTTTGAGCACAGCCGTCCTCCTGCTTCAAGCTGGCGCTGGAGGAGAGAGCTCCGCTCTGCTGGACGGAAAGAGGAGGCTTGAATTCTGCCCCAGAAGCGGACATCAGACCGGGCAGATGATCACAACCAAGCGTCTGACTGGATCTGCTGTACATCTTGGCCCGCTTTCGCTTTTCACCTTCTTTATGCTTCTTTTTCTTTTTCTTCTTAAGCCTCTTCATCAGCAGGTCCTCGGCCGAGGTTATCTTCTCTCTGTCACCTGAAGCATAAAGTTCATAAAGACGCGAAATAAAAGCGTGGATCTCAAGCTGGACGTCTATGACAACACACACAACTGTAAATATGGAGGACTATGTGCACACACTTCAGTGACATCACACACATCTTCCATTAGTCCCTGGTTAGACTAAATGACTGTCTGTCTGTGTTGAGGAAGACACACAGATCACTCACCTTTCTGCATGATCTTCACCTCTCCATTCTCTCTCTTCATCTCCGTCATAAGTTTGTGTTTTCTTACGTCTTTTTCCTCCTTTTCTCTCTCTCTCTTTCTCTCGCACTCTTTGTCTCTCTCTCTCTGTTTGTCTTTGACGGCATGTTCTGTTGGTGAGAGAAACACATGAAACATATTGATGACATTCTTTAAATGCAACCAAAGGACAAATTGTTTATTGAATAAAATGAACATACTAAAATATAAAAAAATAAAATACTAATATTAATTAGATAAAATATAAATGTTATATTATTAGACAATAGCCAAACACATACCGGAAGTTAACAGCAGTCCAGACGCACGCATCAGATGAAGCGGTTGATATTTATCAACTTATTTTATAAGGGTTATTTAAAGGAGCAATGTGGGATTTTTAGGAGAATCTATTGACAGAAATGCAATATACTATACAAAACTATTTCTTCAGAGGTGTATAAAGAGCTTATTTGATGAAGCGTTATGTTTGTATTACCTCAGAATAAGCTTTTATATCTACATACGTTGAATAAGCAGCCATGTTTTGTACAGTAGCCCTAAAGCGTGTTTCCTCTCCCTCTGCAGATGAAGTCCCCTGGTATCCCTTTCTCCTAACTGCTATCAGATCAAACTTTTTTAACAGAGTTGGTATTTAGCGCAAGATAGTTCTTCCCTCAAACGTGCTGTCGAATGCAACCCTGAATGCTTAGCTTTATCATAGTTAGACCATGCAAATAATACTAAAAAATAAAAAATAAATGAGAAGACGACAAGTATATACAAGCAGCACACTTGTTACAGATAAACAATGACGCTCAAAACTACTCCGTTACACAGTTAATATTACAAAAACATATCTTGGTTCTAACTAACAGAAAAAACAATGTTACTCTCATACTGATTCTTAGACAATCTTTCTCTCAAATGACTCTCTGATGGAAAGTATCTCCGTAGATATCTATGAGTATCTCTGCGTAAAGCCTCAGTACTGTGGGTCCTAACGCTCTCTGCTGGAAAGTCTTTTTAATATTAGCGCAGGTCCAAACTCCTGCCTGACTTTTACCTTCTTTTTATACCTCAAATCCACAGACCCTTTATTTCATGTAATAAATAAGACATGGCTCTTTCTACAGTCTTTCTAATGCCCGCATGATCTCTTCGCTGCGTCAACCTGAGAAGACACAAGCTATATCCAAAATAGCCCCATATACCCTGATATAGTGCACTTATTGAGGGTACACCCATTTTTAGTGTTGTCCGAATTCCTAGAAGACGTTATTGAGTCCACTCATTCAATCCCATGATGCATCATAATAACGAGTGTACAACCGATGTACATTCACGGCTAGCTGATAGCATCTATCTGAATGAATTCCTGCTTCTCTGCAGAAGATGGCGCCCGCAGCATTTCCAGTGCTCGAATTTGCTTGTTTTCACTCGCTCCTTAAAGTGGAGTATAGTGAACTGATTAGTGTTGATTTCAGACACGGCCACGCTGTCTCAGCCGAAAACATATTTTAGTACTGTGGTGGCCACCATCGTGTAGGGCTGGGCGATATGGCCTAAAATATCCCATATTTTTTCACAAACGATTCGATTAACGAGTTCCATTGATTTTTCTGTTTGTGGTGCTGGAGTAAATTGGTCGTACTGCTAACTTTGCTTGCATTTACATTTACATTACATCATTTGGCAGACGCTTTTATCCAAAGCGACTTACAGTGCACTTATTACAGGGACAATCCCCCTGGAGCAACATGGAGTAAAGTGTCTTGCTCAAGGACACACTGGTGGTGGCTGCTGGGATCCAACCAGCAACCTTTTGATTTACCAGTTCAGTGGTTTAACCCACTAGACCACCATCTCCGTGAATGCAACGGAATTCAAACACACTTTGCAGAGGGGTGTTTGTTCTGCATCTGATGCTGCAAAACCAAATTACAGATGACACTGTTCCCTTCTTAACAGGGCCTGAATTTAGTTTTCATACTGGGGGGGATTTCCCCCCTAACATGATTAGCAGTTGGGAATTTAAAGATTTTTTTTTTAATACTCTCTGGTCGATTACTAAAAATTAAATCAATTTAGGACCTTGTTGAATTAGTTATTCTTATAGGCCCATTAATCATTTGCTTCAGATCGAAGTGATAAGTTATCTGTTTGAGATTTCTTACGGTTTTATCATCCCAATTAATATTAAAGTCTCCCATTATAATAACTTCTTTGTGGAAATCACACTGCTTTAGTAATTGTCTCAAATGATCATAAAAACTAATATTAGAAGATTGTGGACGATAGATTACAAGTAATACAAAAGACATCTGTGGTGATTATACAAGGTTCAGACCAATACATTCAAAATCAATACAAAAATAGGCAGCAAATATAGGCAAAAAAACAAAATTAGATTTTAAATGAAGCAAATACATGTTGTGCAGGAATTTCTCCCGTTGTTAGAGCTAGACTTGTGGGAATGACAATGCGAAATCCCGCACTGAAATTCAAGCCCTGATCCATGTTGTGTATCTCTATTGCTAACGTGCGGAGAAGGTGCTGAGCCCATTCGGAACTACGGGAGCCCAGAGGTGAGCGATGGCGGGTATTAAACCCGATTTTCAATAAAAACAAATCGTTGTAAATAGGGATGCACCGAAAGGAAAATTCTTGGCCGAAACCGAAAAAGAGGAAATCAAGGCCGAAAACCGAAACACCTAAAGAAATTATGCCAATTATTAGTACCGTTGTATTTATGGCTTTGACTGTGTACTAACTTGACTAAAATCAAGGCATTGCAATTGCGTAAATATTTAAGTTTCAAAGAATAAATCAATTACAAATTATGCAAATATTTCTTTAGCCCTTTGCAACAATGCACAGTATAAAATACAATTCAACTAAAATGTTTAACTTGACCCCACTCATGTGTATATTAAATAATAATGTACAGGCCTGCTGAAAAGTTGTACAATTAAATGTTCTCTCATGAAAACAAAGTGATCGAATTTAACGCATTTAACATTTAACTGGTTTTACCAGTTCACTTTGTTTTAAATGTCCATATGGCAAAAATTACTTGTCAATGATTAACTAACAATCTGGCTACACTTTTTTACTGTCCGTCATTTTGACTAACCGGCTCGTAAAAATCCGTCATAATCTATTATTTCCCTTCACTATGGTGCAAGGTGGCGTTATTTGGTAATAAGTATATTCGGATGTCATCACGCTGTACTTGCGTCCCGGAACTTGTTGTATTTTAATACAACCAAATGCCCAATAAAGCCGTTGTTATTTATTTTCATTAATATATTTAATCTTTTAATGTTTATGTTAATATGTGATTGGATCTGGGAAAACCCAACACATGGTGCAAATTTATATAATTTGTATGTAACTGAAGTTATGTCTGAGGTCGTCTGAGGCGCTATGATGTTCAGCAACGGAATTTGGAGAAAAACGTGGTAAGAGACTTACTCTTATAACAATTTAGTAAAAAAAAACATTTCCTAGTGTTGAAGTCTATAAAAATACTGTACAAAACCGTTGGAATAAAACCAAAGTAAGGAAAATTGTGCAGCGCACATTTAAAGAACGAGAGCTCTGCCGTTATCACTACACAAAGAAACATTACGGACAACAACTAATAAAGAGTGAAGCAAGTTTTACGTTGTTTATCATGGAAATAGTGTCTGGACTTTTGATCATCACTTGTATGTTTTGCGATCGCGGTTCGGCTCACGTGAGCAGTGGAGCGGACATAACTCCTGGTGCTGTAGACGGGGAGCTCTGTCAACTCACGAAAACATTGTATAAAAAAACTTTGCATGCAATAGTTTACACAGGACTGGCGGGAAATCTGCATTAATACTTCTTCATTCTTCATGTTATGTGGTTTACTTTGATAGGTGAACTGTCTTTCCGGCGTCCCAGCGCGACATCCGATGGGTTTTCCCAAATCGCATCACATGTCTAGTCAGTACAAATGACAACGACACGAAGGTCGCTTCGCGAGCATATCACACTGAAGGGAAACGGGGGTTTACAAATTGCCCTCATTGTAATCTTCCAGAATGACGGGCGGCCATCAGATTTTTCCATCACTGGTAAAATAATCTTTCAATGACAAAGAATTGGTCGCATTCAAGAGCTCCTGAGGATGCATGCAACTTAGGAGCCGCTTTAGTGCTGCGATTAAAGGAATAACGTCCGCTACAGATGCATCAAAGGAGCGGTTTCTGTTTGTGTCAACACAACATTTAGGCCTTATTGTTTCGGTGATAAAAGTCTTTCGGCCGAAAACCGAAAATGCACTTTTGGGCCATTTCCGGCCGAAATTTTCGGTGGCCGAATATTCGGTGCATCCCTAGTTGTAAACTACACATTCGCCTAAATCGATTTATAGCCAACACTACCATCGTTTTTCAAAAGGGAGGGGTCAGCGGAGGACTGAGAGATTGCTTGCAATGCATTGACTCACCACTAGTGACCGCTATAAATCCCACTCTAGACCTTTAGATGAGACTGCCCATAAATGCGACCTCCGGAGTATGCAACCTCTGAAACGAGCTGCTGTTTAAGTTATATTTGTAAACAACAAACCATTGCAAACATTTGATTTAGCATATAATCTTAAAGTGCAATGCTGTGTTCACACCAAACACAAAGCATTGCGTTCCTCGCTCTTTATCATTTGTGGGAAAACAGGGCTTTTCCTGGCTCAAAATGTGGCGGAGGTGGTGCCAACCTAATCTGGTACTCACACGCACGTGTAGGCCTAGCATACCTTTAAGCGGTTTAACCAAACCCTTTACATATCAAAACATATTAAAGTTTTCAAATTCTGATGAAAATGACCAATATTAAGGTATATAAACATTACTTTGTTTCAACCAAACAGAAATGTTTTTAAATCAAATAAAGCTTTTCAACTAACTTTTCAGCTGCCATATATTAATGAACCAATCTGGCTCAATCAGCAAAGCTCATTCACATCCTGCGTTCTCTTGTGGTTCATTGAGCTTTGAATGAATCACTGATCTTTAAAATTCGCTAGTGACTGAAAAGTTTCAACAGTCTAAATGAATCGGTTCAAATGAGTCATTCTGATAGCAATGGGCGTTCATACACACGCACTCTCGGCGTACAGTATAACTCCGATTCATGAACCATCTGAACAGCTTAAGAAAACTTTAAAGAAATTGAACGTACCCGGATGCAAAACGAACAATATTCACCTGAACAGCCACGAGACACAGCTAATACAGCTCCTAATATAGCTCTTGTACTGCAACTCTTCAGCGCCTCACAGTGCTGATAACCAAACAGCGTCTCCTTTGCGGCATAACAAATGACAGTCTGTTGAATACACGTAGTGTTTTTTGTAAAGACATCCGACATAATTTTAGCGGGAGTCTGATGTGGCACGAAATTTGACGGAGGCGGCGTCAGATTCTTCTATGCAGGGAAAAACCCTGGAATGGTTTGTTATTTTCGCGCGATGGTCAGTGTTTTCAAATACCCAGACGTGTTAAACAGTAGGTGTCAATTAACTCTTTGTGAAATTTCTCGCTCAAGTTTCAAATTTTCAACTTCACACTCCCTGATTCGCGACATCCGGCGCAAGTTCGTGTGTATAGAGTTCTGTTTATACTCAAGCGTTGGACCTATGCCCTACCCTACGCAAAGTCACGTACCCTACGCCGTCAACTCAACACTGACTGCAAGCGCTGGGATTGGTCTGTTTGAACTCCTCCCTCGGGTCAAAAATGCGATAGATTCATGTTTACTCAAATGCCCAATTAAGTATCCAATTAAAATATTTTGAAACAAAAGTGACTGTTCACTTGCCGCTATCACTGCTAATGCTTCTCAAGCGAGCTGCTTCTTCTTCAGCTCTTATCTTTGTTACACAAGCCACAGGTGCGTGGACACTGACGCCTAGTGGTCATAGCCTGTCGCCACAGACAACAACATAGAAGTATAAATGAAAACCGACACGTAGGTTACGGCATAGAGGCTAGGGCGTAGGTCTGACGCTAGAGTATAAACCCAGTTTAAGTGTCTGTTATGTAATCTGCTCTCGCAAATCGCTTACTTTGTGTTTAACATGAACACAGCATAAGAGTTTATGTTTTTAATTACACTCCTGTATTGTGTCTGGCGTCAAGTAACCTTCTCTTCAATGTTTTTTATTTAGACTGTGATACCAAGCTCAAGACCCATTCAACAAATTGTTTGTCTAATAAAATTGACATCCAATAAAATTAAACGAATAGTTTATTTAATACAAGAATTATACTATAAAATATCAATAATATTAATTAAAACATAAATAGTTATATTATTAGCCACTTGTCAGACCAATAAACAAACAGAGACACTAACTTATGTCTCACACTATTTAACGTTACATCTCAGGACAACACATGCGATATTTATGTGATTTGATATTAGATGTTTATTTCAGCATGCTTGATATTAATGCATATTTTACTGTAAATGTTCAAGAGTCAACAACTTTAAGAGAATGGTTCATGATACCGGTGTAAAATGATGTTTTACTATAAAGAGAAGCTAAAAATGTAAAGACATTTTGTGGAGAACTACAAGTTCAACCCTAACGTTAAACTGAGTGTCATCAAGTGTAAAACACTGTAAACAAACTTCAATGTAGAGCTGCAGCACAGCACATTTGTTTAGACTCACTGTAACAAGTGTATCTCACTGGATTGTCTTATTCTACGTGTGCACAAGCCTGACTGCTGTCTATTGAGTGTTGTTTTATTTTGGTTATAATACGGATTTAAAATGTACAAATTCTAAATAAACCTTCTAAAGATTAAAACTGTAACGCTGAGCATAATAAAGCTCGTAACCAAACTGCTGCACATTAAATGAGAGCTCATGTTTTACAGTCGACTGCTCGTTTCATCTGATATTTACTTCAATAATTCATTTTATCAAGAGATTATGACATTTAGCGTCATGTTCACGTTTATTCGTGCGAGCTCGTGCTTTCTATTACGTGTATTGCGTTCACGGTTCTTCTGTTATAACACGTCTTATGTTTATAATGTGCTTATAACACGCTGGATGTATTTCTCATGTTCCGTTGCGGGTCACATTGCAGCTGCACGCGCTTCGTCACCACTCGAGTCGCGCGCCGATGCTAGGCTAGCTAACTAGCGTGCGCGCGCGCTGTCGGGTGTGTTTAACGCACAAATAAACCCTCACATGCGCGTGTGTGTATGTGCTATAAAGCCGTTATCAAGCACATTTAGAGATTGGTAAGAGAGGCTGAAATCTTCACCTTTCTGCGGCGACGTCACCTCGCCGTTTTCCTTCTTCACACTGAGGTGATTTTCTGTTGTTGCCAGTTTGTATTTCTTCTTCTCTCGGTCCTTCTTGCTCTTGGCTTTGTTGCAGTGAATCTGCTGCTCCGCGCCTCCGTTCATCTTCTTGGCTTTGTAGATTTTCTCCTCATGCCGGATCTTTTTGGCCGGTGGCGGAAGATGATGCTGCTCGCGCTTCTGGGACGCTGGTTTCGGTTCGATGGGCTTGTTGAGCTGAATGAACTCCGCCATCTTTTCTCTATTTACTCTCTCCAACTGCTGCTGTTTGTGTAAGAGGCACGGGAGGGAGGCGCGGCCTGTCGCTGATTGACAGGAGGATCAGGCTTGTGCGGGCGTAGCTTTGCGTAAACGACTAATGGGAGCAGCGCTCGATGGGCGTTGTCTGACCTTGATTGACAGGAAGAGCAAGCCGAAGGTGTATGTGGCTGGGCGAGAGCAGGCCGGAGGTGGGTGTGGCCTTGCGCGCCAGCAGGCCGGAGGTGGGTGGAGCTTTCTTGAGCGGGGCTTCACGTCACGGGTTTGAAAAAATAGGCATGGTCGACTTAACCCGACGTTGTGCATACCGATCAACATGTGACATCACAGTACTGCGTGATCGGACTGTTCCGCGAGCTTTCGAATCGCTCTCGCGGTACTGTGACGTCGTAATCTGATCGGTTTGAGCGTCGCGTTAATTTGCTTAACTAACTTATATAATATGTTATCCGCTAGCATTAAAAAAAGGGTTAAAATGTAGATAATTAAAATATAGGAGTTGTTTCGAAGTGTGTCTATGTTCTTCTCTGGATTAAAAGGACTTTTACAAGAGAGAGAATCAACTAAATAATAATCAACCAATTCAATCCCATAAACTCTTGTACATGTGAAGCTTTAACGGATTTGCAGTACAGATGTAGATTACAAATTGCTCTTCAGTCTTCAACTTTGTCATTTTAATTCCGTTGTTGGTGTCGTCAGGAGAGATTTGGGAATTGATGTTTTGTTCAGACGGCAGTGAAACTACAGCATTCGGTGTCATGTTTATCATAAAAACAAACGCATTTCTAAAATGATTATTTTTGAATTCATAAATAAAACATTGGCTTTTGCAGTGAAAACAGCCCCACACTGTGATGTCTCTGAGCTTACAATGACAGACATCACATTTAAGTACACTTGTTTCTTTTGAAAGAAGAGTGAAACAAATCTATTGCTTTATTGTAGAATGTGGAGTTACAGGCTGCAGATTATTGAACATATCAGTAAAATGGCCATTTGTGACTAATGACAAACTGCAGCAGTAGTTTAACACTAAAGACCATCAGTGTCAATTCACTGAACACTTTCAGCCTACATACAAACACTGTTTTCAGACATTATCAGACATAAACACACTGTGTGTGTGTGTTGGTGTGTGTGTGTGATTGTCGTTGCGACTGCAGAGGGCGACATTGAGCACAATCTGTGTGAAGCCAATAAATACTGCTGATGTGAACAAAGTCTCACATTCACACACATTATTAACAGAAAAAATTATATTTTGTGACCCACCCACACAGACAGTACAAAGGCGTAGTGTGCGAGTTCTGTAATGGTTTGGTTGTAACGTGAGAAACTGGCATATACAAAAATAACCTCTAGAATACAATATACAAAAGCATTATTACAATCTCGAGTCTGCTGCATTTTGTCAAGCGGCCGATAACATACCAGCCATTGAAAAAAAACACACCTGAATATTAGAAACGCTAGAAATGAAAACAAATACAACCCTGAAAACATTTGTTCTAAGAGCAGGGCAAATAATTTACAGTTTGAGGTACAGGTTTCATGCACGGACATTTCTTACATGGCATTAATATATTCAGTGATAGTGCATTATTATAATGATTTACTGCACCGCCCTGTACACATATAAAACAATGCAGATATAGTGGTGAGGACAGCGTGCTCTGACTGTCTGGTCAAACTCGAGGTGTAAAGTTCTGGAAAAGATGCAGAATGCTTCTACCTGCTGTGATGGGTTTATTCTAAGGCAGATTTCTGGTCCCAGCAGATGGTTTAGCACCAGCACATTGACTTCACGGCAGCCAGCAGCAGCACAACAGAGAGCGCACAAGTGCATCATGGGAGATTGAATCTTTACTGATTGTGTGAGTCAGAGACGATGAGGTCACACAGTCTTTACAGTGGACACCTGAAGAAGAAAGATGAACGGATCCAACAGGAGCAGGTGATGACATTCATGTCCACTCTGACGGAGGCTCTCGCGGACCTTTGGGCTGCGGGCAACGGCTGCCAAATCCTGTCGTTTACAAACGTGGTTGAAAAAAACTCACAGATCATTTTGGGTCCGTGGTCATCTTTCTGCCCAAGCCCTGTCACTCACCCATGTGGGAGGCAGCTTCAATCTCTATTCTCTTGTGTGTCGGGTCATCAGGGGGCGTGACTACAGCCAGCAGATCTGGAGCCTTTTGCTCCAAATCTGAAAAAAAAATAACAGAGATCACACATGCAACTGACACAACTTTATATTCACAATGTGATCGACATATTTAAAGGAGCATCTTCATGATATCATAACTTGTTTGAACAAAACGTCATGGCAATAAATGACAAGTTCAATGCAACAGAACCTTTGTTGCTATCAAGTTAGGGGTTAGCAGCACTAATGTGAATTATTCAAGAAAATGTGGCAAATGTTTAGTTTTCAAAACACACCTGATTTTAATTGACATTGAACGCTACTGAACGGACAATAAACAGGATTAATGCCGTTTCATCGCTTGATCAGTCTTTCGTTCTTCTAGATGGAAGGCAGTGAAAGCCCATCTTAGGCTATGTTCACATTCTGCTTCATATTTGACCACAGCACTTTTTTAGAAAGAAAAAAAAGCTGAAACTTAGCAGCGTTTGTGCATGAAGTCATGTGTTAGATAGGTAAAGAAATTTAAAAGACGCTCTGAGCTGCAGAAAAAGTTTCTAAAGTTTGCTTGCGAGTCCTTTGTGTAATGAGACAAAACTGAAGTAACGTTGAGATGCGCAACACTCAAAGCACAGTTAAACACAAGCATTATCTGCCATTACAGATGAGAAGAGCTTTTTTCTGATGCCAGATCTCAGCACACGGACCCTGTAGGTGAATTTCTGCTATGTGGCGTACCGTTCTTTGGAGAACCAGCAGGGCTTTGTATCTGTGTGCTTTCTGACACCTGAAAGAAAAAGAAGGAAGATATTTCATGATCTGATCTCATTATGATAAAATGTTATATTTGAAGGCTTCTCTCTCACCTGTGCAAGCACTTCTGAGACAGACAGCTTCACATCTGTGGGGTCTGGAGCAAACACAAGAGAGACTGTTAAGATGTGTAGAATGACACACACAAGCACATGTGTCGAATCATCATCATCCACCTGAGAGAATTCAACCAGACATCATCCACAGCTGTGTGTACAAATAAACGTCATTTCTCTTCACCGCAGAATTGAAGCAGCCTATGTTATGCCGTAATAATGTAACCTAGATGTCATTGGCACAACCTTTCATCAACAATTTCAGAGGCATTTTTGCTCAAATCCCGTCCTTTTCTTTACCCTTGGCCCACAAAACCAAAAGGAAACGAAAAAAGAAATGCACTTTTGTTATATTGTATGAATAAATCTAGTAAAACAGTAAGTTGAAGTCACATGAAGTATTTACATGATTTAAATAATGACAAGAATCAAGATTCGAAAAATGAAACAAATCGCCAAATTGGATAAAGTAATGAAACAAGTTTTATGAATTGCTCCATATTCTGTAATAAAAGATATTCACTCATTTATGATTATGTGCATGAGTGTGTGTCTCATCATTACACTGTTTATCAAGAATGACCAGGCAAAATAAACAAATGACCCTACACTGACAGAACCTTAATGTCACCGACTGAGATACATCAAGTAAAGTTAATATTAAAATGTTATGCGTTCAGAGCGAGATGAGGGCTCGTGTGGCAGGAGGTGGTACAGACGCACCTTTGACCATTTGGAAGGACTCAGGGGTTCTCTCTGGAAGAGGGGGGGGTGAATCTTCACTGTCGTCACAGTCTGAGGCAGATAAGAGCGCTATTACCAACCAGAGCTCAGCCTCAGATACACACACGCGCGCGCTCATACACACCCATGCACACACATACACACCCATGCACACACACACATACACACACACACACAGCCCTTCACCTGCAGCCACAACAAACTAAGCAGCCCCCATCAACGTGAACCAATCCCTACTGAGGGTCGTACACAACTGAAGCTGGATTTGATGGGGTGAGTTACAGCTCCCACACATGTACTGATCACAGAGTCGTGGAAAAAGAACCAGAGGAAGAGATGAAATAGGAAAGACAGACGTCAGTCGGTCAAAACATGCAGATGTGAGGTGTTGTTAATATCTCACTCACTCACTCACTCACCATATTAAACATCATTACACAAGGCCGATCGATCTCACATATCAAACTGGGTCTTATTTAAAGAAGGCACACAAAAACCAAAAATGTTTGGTGATAAAACAGAAATCAATGTGATGTCATCTCCCTACCCACAATCCATCATTGTGACACTGAAACTCTGTATGTAACCTGAGCAAATGAGGCTGAATGTGATGAGCAACTTATGAAAAGTGACTATTGTGGAAACTTAGACGTACTCGTGCGGGTCTCTGTCAGCATGCAGTGGCCAGACATGGACATGGTAGTGACCCTGTGGGCAGCGCTATCGCCCTGCTGTGGCAAGGAAGCGGTACTGGTTGCCATGGAAATACTGGAGCAGCTGCTGGAGCCGCACACCCCTCCGGTCTCGGCGTCAGTGAAGTCAGAATGCAGCGGGTTAGTGAAGCTGAGAGCGCTTCTGATGGTTGTGCCCGAGCCCGCAGACGAAAGGGTGGGGCTGGGAGTCCGCTCGGACGCTCTGTCGGCACTGGGCAAAGACCAGGCGGCATGACTCTTCTCAGCTCTCAGCGGCAGGTGATTGGGACGAGGAGCGTCATCAGAATCCTCAGACATGGAGCTGCTGCTGGTGTTGGAACGTTTGAAGGCGTGCGAGCGCTGCAGGGCGCCGTTCCCCTCGAAGCTGCGCGGACCCTCCTGCAGGGGAACCTTCTTGATCTCGATGCTCAGCTTTGGATCCAGACGGGTGTCGAGCCCCTCGCCAGGGGACGGGGTGGGCGGTTGTGTCGACAGGGCAGGCAGTACCGGGGGATCTTCTCTGGGTTTGGTGTAGTTCTCATTGAGATCGGGGTTTTGATCCGACGCCAACACATGCAGAATGGGTTTGGGGTGGTATCGGTCATTGTCCTGACGCACGTTTGTGACTGTAGGGAACGCCGAGGGCGGGGACGGCGTGAGGATTGGAGGGACAGGGTGTGGCTCTGGGGGCTGTAAAATCTCCTCCTTCACGTCCCCCTCAACCTGATTACTGCGATGAGAGAAAATATAGATGTTATGAAACCAGCGGTCATTTCAAATAAGACTTTATCATTAAACAGAGTGTCTACATGAACATCAGAAATAACCAGAGATGTTTATGTGACCTTCTCCTGATGATGACTATCTAAAAGTTTCTAGATAAACTGCAGCTATCAAGATGACCATTTTAAACGACTGTTGCAAGAATAAACAACTCTCCATCAATCAAAACAACCACCCACATTCCTCTGCTTTCTGTTTACAGACTTGACCTCATGATACAAAGAGAAATTCCGGGTGAACACCCCCCATTCACACAAATCAGAAATCATTTTTATAAGCGTACAGAGGTAGGATAAGGCTACACATTGTATGTTATGTACTTGACAGTGACAGATTTTTCTTCATTTTTGGGTAAACAGCAGCTTAAAAGCTTATGGTTTACTCAATTAAACTTTAGTAATATAGTGTTTTTCACAATCTGCATTGTTCCAAAGCAGCTTTACAGGAGAAAATATTTATTAAATCTAAAAAATGTTTGAAAAAACCCAGAAAGGGACCATTCTAGTCAATCATATGTCATATATGCAGTCTCACGCCATGGGGAGGAACACAAACTCCAATGATAAAATACATGTAGATTCAGTTGATGTGTGTAGAAGAGTGGGCGGGGTTTACCTGCGGATACGGGGCGGTTTGGGAGGGGGCGTGTCCCATGGTTCCTCGTCTGAGTTCTGGTTGGGTTTTTCCGGGCTGCCCTCTTCCTGTAGTGGGTGAGAGTGTGTGAGTGTCTGACAGCAAGTTAAACGTAAAAAAAGCTCAGGTTCTGATCACTATAAATTCTCTGAAGCTTCATATAAGTTAGGTCAATTAAAGAGGACTTGACTTGAATCATCGGGCGCTCTCGTGCGCTTGTGTGTTGTGTTGTCTTGTCTTACCATCCCGTCTGTGAACTCAGAGTTTGTTGGACGCTCTAACAGCATCAGTTGTTTCTCAAAGAGCTGAAGGATCGCTCGATGAACCAGCTCATATTGCTCCTAACAGACAAAGCAAACATTACAGCAGACATTAGGGAGTTGCAATACGTGTCTTGTACTTCAAAGTGTGACTGTGTCGTTTACTTTGGTCTGTACTGCAGAATGCCGCTGTGTCCTCATCTCCTGAATCAGTTGAAAAACGTTGAAATCTTCTGGAATTCTCTGCAAAATAAAGACACCACGCCATGTCACTCTTAAGCAGACTGATGTTGTGTGTGTGTGTGTTGTGTGTGTGTGTGTGTGTGTGTGTGTGTGTATTAGGGCTGCAACAAACGATTATTTTAGTAGTCGACTAATCTAACGATTATTAGACCGATTAATCGACTAATCGGCTATTATTTCAAGGACTAATCAGTACGCTTTTAATGATTATTCAGCTTTTGCAACCATTTAAAACATTGAGATATAGATCATTTACGTAATGAATAAAATCAATTCAGCTTTTGAAATTTGTTTTAATGAACTTGAACCAACTGGTTACTCTCTTTTAGTTTGCTGATTCTGTCCAACTCGAATCACACAAATACTCTCTCTCTAGAAACTTTTAAATACAAATAAAAATAAATAAATCAGGTACATTTAAGGCCAATTTTCTTTAAAATGTAAACAAATCTCTTGACAGAAGCATTAAGCATCATTTCTATGACAACAGTTCAGTTTAACTCTTTCCCCGTCAGCCTTTTAAAAAAAAAGTTGCCAGCCTACGCCAGCGTTTTTTTTACATTTTAACCAAACTTTAATGCCTCACACTACATTTTCTGAAAAGAATATGTGGACAAACAATATGTCTAATGAAAGAACAGAGTCTCTGCTTTTAAACAAAGGAGACCGTATTCTTCAATCTTGATTTGATCTTTTTTTTATCACTCTTAGATGTGGGAAGGTTTCTTCAAAAATGCATCACTTTGATTAAAAGATCATTTTGAGATAATTAGTTTTTTTTGTCAAGGATTCCGCCCAGATTACACTCAGAACAATCATTAAAAACCGATAAGAAATAAACTTTCTAGGTTCTAGGATTCTGTATTTTCCCTGAAGGTGTGTAACAGCGCCACCTGCTGTACAACAGTATAAACACTGATGGCGTAATAATTCGTTTGGCGGGGAACCGTTTTTTTTTTTAAATGACGAGATAAATCCGTAATCATGTCGGTGAAAGAGTTAATGAAAAAGAGCAAAAAACAGAAGAAAACATTTTAAAAATAAAGTCAAGATATAAGACTCCTTTCACCTAACATCCCTCTCTTATAATCATTTTCCTCTCATGTAATACCTAATAGTGTTATAATAATCAAAACAGGCTTGACTTTTCAAAGCTTTTTACTTTGCAAAACAAATAATAACATAACTGTAATTATATGATTATCGTTGTTATTATCATTACTGTTATTATTGCATTCTCTCATAAAAAGATTTACCGCTAAATGAGTTAGTTTGGTCTAGATAGAGAACACTCGCCTCTCTTCTGCTCATTCTCCGGGATGTTTCCTTTTTAAATGCTCCAGCATGCAGGTTGTGCTGCCGTGAAAGGCAAGTTCCGCCTTGCTTGCATTGCACATACCCGTATTTGTTTGTTTTCAATTTGGTAAAGCTTTCCCACACTTTACTTGTTCGCATTCGGGAAGGCTGCATTACACTCTAGCGCTACAGTGCCATAGCGGTCAAATTGTGATACTGCAGGCCCTTAAATTAAGTCACGTAATCAAACGCCTGCTCGACAACAAGAATATTTGTCGACAATTTTTTATTGTCGACGTTGTCGACTAATCATTTCAGCCCTAGTGTGTATGTGTGCGTGTTTTACCCCAGCTTTCAGTAAATTCCACGTGTAGTCAATCGCACAGATGGCTCCCGTCCGTCCACATCCAGCACTGTCAACACATTACAGAGCCAAAATGATTGCGTGTGTTCACCTAAATCAGTCCCATCACACACACACGTCAGATACCTGCAGTGGATACAGATGGGAACATCATCACGCTCCTGATGTCCTCTCATCAGAGAGATCATATCCAAAATGGAATCAAAGGATGACGGAACATCGTGATCGGGCCAATTCACGTAATGGAACTGCGTCACTCGTCGGCATTCCTAATGAACGAAGATGACAGACATACAAACAGTCAAACAGCAGTCCTCAGACAGACAGACAGACAGACAGAAAGAGGAGAAAGACACACTTACGTCTTTAAAGTCCACTGTGAGTGTACGGATGAAATAATCTGTCCGTGGCTGTTCTGAGTCCTGAAAAACAAATGTGTATATTCCTCTGAATGTGAGCTTCACAGCAAAACCTCATGTGACTAAGAGAGATGCATGCTGGGAGATGTAGTGCAGACTCACACAGGATATCTTGAAGGGGCCAAACAGAACAGGCTCGTCTCCAAACAGAGGAAAATAACGTTCACACTTTTTCTGCAAAAAACAAACAGCTTTGGGATACTTTCTGTCTACAAAAGTCAAGTTTGTTTTTGTAAAAGAATCTCATTCCTACCCTTCCCATTTCAAACTCTCGACACGCCATCACTATGACCTGTGGAACGGCGAGACAAACACATCGTGAGAAAATATGTGCACAAAACAGAACAACAAACCACATGTGTGCACATTCTCCACGCGTGATCAGTTTTAAACCTTTTCTTTTCATTCAATGTTGATCAATAAATAAGCTGTTAATATCATGTTAGTGTTTTCTTCTGTCTGCGAGTTTCTTCAAATAAATCACAACAAAACTACACAAATACACAGCGAGGATATATGACTGCGATTAGAAGGGTTATAAGTTTGTCAAAGTGATGAAGAATCATCTATTGACCTGCTTCTGATGAACACTCACCGCAACTTTATATTCCCAGATCATCCTCCAGAAGTCTAGCACGGTGTTAGGCAGCGGACCCTGAGTGGTGATGTAAGTCTCCGGCCCGTCCACTCCCTGCACACAACACACATGGGTTAAACACTACAGCAGAAACATCTCGCCTCATCTGACAGGAAGTCATTTTTATTGACAGGATCTGATTCGCTTGATCTTGCTCTCTGTTAAAAACACATTTTACTGGTGTGAATGACAGGCGCGTGCACACAAACACAGAAGGTGCAGGAAGGGTTTA
This sequence comes from Triplophysa tibetana, assembly GCA_008369825.1. Lineage (NCBI taxonomy): Eukaryota > Metazoa > Chordata > Actinopteri > Cypriniformes > Nemacheilidae > Triplophysa > Triplophysa tibetana. The sequence goes on from CM017897.1 coordinate 142,562, forward strand.
GTACCTTGATGAAGTTAGCATTGATGTAGTCTGTATCTTGATTGGATGTTTTTATAGTCACCTTCACACGACTGTGGTCGACTGACATACAAAAGAAACACAACACCCATGTGACATGAGAAATACACACCTCATGATAAAACATCAACACTGACTTCAACATATTCGACTCGCTGTTTACCAATCACACACGCAATCACACACATTCGATTAGCAGTAAAGTTTGACATGATATAAGGCAGTTGAAGAGCAGGTGCGGTGTGGGGTGATGGCCTGTAGGTTGCGCTATAATCTCTGTGTAAACTTGCTTAAGTGGTTAGGAACAGTAAGGCCTGATTCACATTTAGCATCTTTCCACGCACATTCTTTATTTTAAATGAAGACGTACAGCATTCAACAGCCCTGTGGTATTAATAAATAAAAAAGCAGAATGTTACATTTAAAGTGATATTAATAAAATCTTTCAATTTTAAAGCTGATAACAGCAGCCCCCCCAATCAAAACCCAGACCCAACCAGAGGAACCAGTTCTCCTCGGACACGACACGACTGCAGCATCTCTACAAGCTCCACTGTGCTAACACAACTAGGCTAAATAAACACAGTAAAGGTAGATAACAGGTTTAATATTATCATTAATATTCTGATAACAGTTGACGGGTAAGAACTTCTCTCTCTTTAATGGCTTTTGTGATTCAATGCAGCAAGAAAACAAGTTTTAATCGCAAAAACTAAAATAAATATCGCCATCAGTTACCAACATGCACAAGGACAAACATAAACACACTTCACACAACAAGCAGTTGTGTCTGATGCTGTGCTTACTGTCCCACACGGGCTACACTAGAACTTGTTCTTCACACAGAAGGAATAATCCACAGGTGATTTCAGGCCAGAGAGAATGAATGTGTGTAGACTCACACTTGTGATCGTTCTTTGCTGTTCTCTCACAACACAGAATGTGTGTTTCTGATGGTCATACGTGCACACATTCAGCTGGTGACATAACATTCACAATCCTTTGAAAGTGAATAATGATGTTTTTGACACGGGTTAGTGTAAGGGGATGAAATCACACGCATAGGATTGACCTGAGACGCTGGAATGTCCATTCCTAGTTGAGTTGACACATGACAATACTCACATGGCAGAATGTCTTTATATCTGTTTTTCTTCATGTTTTCCTCCTGCTCTCCAACATTAGTGGGGTAGATCTTCTCTGTTCTGTATTTGGTAGATAATCGACGTAGTCGCTGTAAATCAACACACACACAAGAGCAGTGGTCAGGTTTATATCTGCAGTCGCACAACACTGAGTCACACAGAACAACACAGGGACAGTATAAGATGAATGATCAGTCAATAACACAACACAGTCTTCATCTCATGTCACTGTACATACTAAAGCCACACTTTAATTCACAGGACAGGACACTTTCACTCGACCCCCGGCCCAGCAAATAATGTGTGTAAATACACAGATATCCTTCATGTACATGTTAGCAACACACATGTTCAAAAAACACATCTGCATGTTTCCTTTATTTGGCATTTCCAGCACAGGAAGCTCTGTGTGCGCGTGTGTGTGTGTGTGTGTGTGTGTCTGTGGTTGGAATAGGGTTTGTAATACTTCCTTTCCTGTCAGTGTTGGGGTGGAACAATGGTTGATGTTCTGCTGTGTTCATTTGCTCAGGTTTAAGACCCCCTGACTGACCACACAAACACACACACACACACACAAACACACAGTATTTGATAGATTTCTACAGTACTGTTATCTCACACTATTACTATAGACCACAGACTCAAAAACAGTTTTAACTGTTGGAGAATATTTTACAGACGCACACACAGCACCTGATGGTCAGTCACCCAAACAAACACACATCTAACATACTAATACATCAACATGCTTTCCCTGTGTTCTGACACATACGTTTGTGTGTGTCCACATTATTTCTCATGTTGCTGATGAGAAGAACATCAGACGTGTTAGTGCTAGTCTATTCACACATCCAGAACATTCCTGAAGTCTCAGTGACACAGAACAACATCCTCAGAATTTACTGTAAACATCTCTCACATCTTATTCTGCTGCCTGATTGGCTAAACACTGGACTGTCACATGCGTGTCGTCTCTGAAAACATACGAGGAGAATAACAACACACGTTGATGTTGGTGAAGAACCCCAAAGAAACACACTAAATGAAATATGGGTCAGTGTGACACGTTCAGACAGTGAGTGTGCCACGTTACACAGGAAGAAGTGTGATTCAACATCACGGCACACACACAGGAAGTGTGTTCACACGCACATACACACACACACAAAGAAAAATATGTCATGTAGAAGATCTAAACAATGATGGCCGCGTAATGAGAATCACTATTAAAGATCTGAGCTCGACAAGTTCTCTTGCTCTTCACTCGCACACATCTTTCAGCTGTCAAGAGGAAGTAACAACACACACACACACACGTGTTTCAGCTGAGTCATGAAAAACATCTAACTCACTCTTATCCTCTTGACCAACTGGAACTTAATGTCACGTATGTCCCTCTCTTTCATGACACAAACATTTGAATGTGTTCAGAGTTTTTCTGCTGTGAGATGTGTGAGGAATTCATGCAATTGAGTCACACAGGAAATAAAGTGAGTGACCTCTGACCTCTTAGACACACACACACACACACACACACAACAGAGCAAAATAACATGTGTGTAAAGTCTGAATAAATGAGCACATGACGACATTCGTCTGAAACACACACTGTAGGAACTCACAAGTTTAATCATTATTGAAGCCACACGCCATCACTGCCCTTCAGTGCAATGAATGTGTAGAGATGACTTCATTTACCCATAATGCTCTGCTTCACAAAACAACCAATCTTCTGAAAGCTTTACAAACAAATAAAATACATTATAATGAGTAGCAGTGGAAAAAGAAATGTACCCAAAGCACAGGTCAAAATGACACACACACAGCAGTGTGTGTACCTCCTCCCATGATCCCCTTCGTCTGTCCTATAAACCTAACATACACACCACAAGAAATAATCATCACAACAGTAAAATAAACACAAATCCAAACACCAGAAAAAAACGCACAATAACGCCTGTACATGTCTTCACAACACACACACATTACATCACTTCCTGTAAAAGCTTCTGGGAATTTCTGAGCTTTACATTCACTTATGAACTTGAAGTGTTTTGATGATTTTCATCTAATCTTAATAACCTTCATCGCACACCTCACTTTGTGTTGAACATGTTCTGTGATACACACACTGATCTGCACACACAGAATACAAACAAAGAAAAGTTCACAGATGTCCATTGGCCTCAACATGAGCTCATTTGTGTAGAAGAGGATTCTGAGGATGACTTTAACAACACAAGTCAGATGAGATCTGACACTTCTGCCTCTCATAATCACAATGACAAAACTAACACCACAATTAGTTTGCACCATGTCAAGAATAGAAATAAAAAGGTCAAATACAAATCAAGTAACCTCTAACCTCTCTGTGACCTCTGACCCCATCACATTACCTATAATAACACAACTGATGATCATAGACACAACATCGAGACAACTGTGTGTGTGTGTGTGTGTGTGTGTGTGTGTGTGTGTGTGTAGGCCGCAGTGGTGATGATGATCAGATGTGTGTAACACTGCCCGTGTGTTGTGTGTGTCTTGTGTGTGTGTGTGTGTGTGTTTCATTCATCAGTATAATCATGTGTTACATTACCATGAAGTCCGAGCTGAAGTTATCTTCTGCTTTCTGCTCGTCTCTCCTCATGCTCTCGATAAATCTCTTCAGAATATTCACCTGCTCCATCCTCACGACACTAAACAAAAGAATAAATACATAGAACTATCTTTCATGAAAAGAGTCTCTCGTGCGATTAGTCCAACATTTTTATGGACCCATAATCCCTCCGTCACAGCGGTGAAACACAAAGAGAAACAGACCTCAGCGACCCGGGCGTCGTGCTGAAGATCTACACTTAAAAAACACTTTTATTTCACTCTGAAATCAATTTTAATAATGAAATAAACAGCGCGCGCGCGCCCCTCCCTGCGGCTGCCACATTCACAACGACCACAAGACCGGACCGCCCGAACGCCGCTCGCGCCGCCCCGCCCACCGCAGCCTCTCTCACTGTGAGTGGACGAGAGCCGAACTACCTCAACTGTGGTTGGACAAAACTAAGCTTCAATCAAATACGTACTTCGAGTCCTTCTTGACGAGTGCATGGTCTGATTGTCAATCACTGCGTGATAAAAAGCCAATCTCTGATTGGTTGAAATCTCGCACCCTGCCACTTCCCTAACCCAGGTTAGCCCGCCTCTTCCTGGCTGATATCCGGGTATTTTAGAACGTCACAATCAACACAATTGATTGCCTATTGTTTTAAAATAACTAAAAAACACAAGCACAACATATAATAACTGCAAATTCTAGTGCGTGCTTTTTAAACTGGAAGCGAATATAGTATTTTAACGCGTATAACTGTAGTATGGGAATATAAATATTTATTGCGTATTATAGATCATTATACATATTCCTGAACCCTAATTCTGACTCGGAATCCCATGAAAAACAAAATAAATGTATTCAAACATGTGTGACCCCTTAAAAGATCAAACTACAATCAAAAAGAGAAATATTCTGGAATGTTCTGTATAAAGTAAACTGTATGTGTAGCATCTGTGATCTGACACTTAGCACAGTAACATATCAACTCATAAAAAATATTAAATTCATGCACACTAATGCAACTAAATGTGTGTGTGTGTGTGTGTGTGTGTGTGTCAGCAGGTGTGCAGGTCAGAACTGGGAAGAGAAAACTATGCTGAGCAGAGGTGAGGAATGTCCTCCAACAAGCCCTAACATGGCCTGTGACACAGATTCTCTCTTCTATCACACACACAGTTATGTTATGTAATGCAACTTCAAGATACATGGATACACCGTATCATCCCCATTTTACCCTAACATGCAGACACGTACGTTTGTGTGTGAATACTTTAAAATTGATATATAATATTTATATAATAAAGCTCTAGTTGAAATGTAAGTGTGAGTTTCTATTCAGATGAGGAGACACTACTGTAGCACAGGTACAAACGGGCTCTCTAAACACCTTTAACCCATCGCAGTAGAAGCTCTTTTCATTTGTGTGACTGTGCCCTCTAGTGATCAAACCAATTCAATCGTCAATTCATTCCTTTTAAATGTTATAAGAATACATAATGTTGCCGTATACAGAAAGATGTCAATATATTCATGGTCTGACTTCTGGTAGAAATTGTAAATGACTATTAAAGCTATAGTCACCGTAGGCCTACATAAAAATCTTGGTCTGATACATGATCTTTCCTCAGTGGTTAGGTCATCAGTTCGATGCCAGGGATTGCACATACTTTAAAATAATATATTTATCGTACAGTCGCTTTGGACAAAAGCGTCTGCTGAATACATAAAGAACGTAATAAAAAGTGTCAAGAACATTCTGTGGAAATTCAATCTTGTTCTTTTCTGAGAAAGATTAAAATCGTAGTGAAATTATTGATTGAAATCAAACTTTGATGGTCATTATATCTCAGTTCTTTTGTTATGAGACTTGAGCCTGGTTTTCACAGACAGGGTCACATGCACATAGTCATTTTTAACAGATTCGATTTAATTAGTTTAATGTTTAGAAAGTTTACAATCTGTTAGGCAAGTAAACAAGATTATTATTTCAAAGTTACTTACAGTTGGCTGTGTCATTTGTATCACAATCTGCATCTGAAGTGACAAATGAATGTAGCCTGAAATTACAATTGCGTAAACGTTAATATAAATGATGACTTTAAATAAAACACCAGGTGGCGGACAAGATTTTATCAGTCATTCAACCTAAACACATTTATGCATTTTTACCACACATTTCAAACAATAATGAAGGCTGTTTTTTCTCAAATGTGTAGATACATTTATTAAAATAGAAAATCATTATTATTATTTCACCATATGAATGCTTTTTTGTTCTCGTATATTTAAACAAAAAATGGCATCCTTGTCAAGCATTAGAAATTTACACTTTAAATTAAGATTGTATTTGTTTACAGTATTAAATTCATTAGGAACAATTTAGTTCTTCAGCATTTATTTATATAAGTTCATTTAAATTGCAGTTATTCATGTTAGTCCATGATGCATTCATTTAAAATGTATTTGTAAATGCTGAAATTAACGTGAACTAAGATTACTAAATGCTGTAAAGGCATTGTTCATTGGTAATTTAAGTTCATTGGTAATTTAAATTATCTTATGCATTAACTAATTGTTAACAAATAGAACCTTAAGTGTTTCTAGACTTTTGTCCATAAAGAAAAGGTTAGTGTGCATCTACAGAGAATTGAGTATTGAAGATGAGGATGTGCCTTCTAAGGCAGAGCTTCTCAATGAAAGCCACCCCCCCCCTTAAAAAAACATAATCTTAAATAGAATTTTAGTTCAACCAAAAACATGTTCAATAATCCAATGCTCAAACATCAATTATTTGGGTTAGTGATCTTATTTATCAGATGTATAACTGCACTAAATGTATGAAATATTTCTATATTTCACAAAAGTTTTGTACTTAGCCATTAACCCTTCGCATACATTTCATTAGAGAAGCTCAGCATTCAGCATTGATTCTCTCACCCGCTCCTGATCTCAAAAGCTTTTAGATAAAGACATTAGAGTCTGTCCTCTTTGTAATGACACTCAAGTGACTCAAGGTAGCATCTGAAGGTATATTTGCATATTTGAGCAAAACAATCACCAACAAGTACGCAGATTCTCACAGCTGGATGTCAAATGAAGTTAAAACAAAAAAGGAGCAGGACATGAACAAGATTTTTTTTAACCCCCCTAAATTATGAAATGTTTTGCATTACAGTTGGACAAACTTATTTAATGATAAACTTCTCTGTAATAACATTTATAATAATTCAAAATCAGTGAATTGTCAATTTATTCAAAAATTACATTATTGAATATGTTTAAAAAATCTATTCAAATTAAAAATGAATAAAAACTATCTGTCAGAGTCGCATCTCTATTTGTACTTTGATGGTCATTTGGATTGTATCACATTTCATGACAAGCTTTTGTAACGGAGCACTGTATGGCACTATACTGGACAGTTAAAACATCTGCACCGTCACAGAAAGAAACAGCAGTGTGTAAAAAAGTGTTGTCAACAGTTAATCCACACTCTCACTTCCGCGGCTGACATCAGACGAACTGGAGCATTGCCGCTGGAAATCAATAAAGATTCCCTCAGTGTCCGAGTCCAACGACTCCAGAATCGGATCCACAACCGTCTCTGGATTGGACGGACGACTGGGAAGTAAGGAGGTGTCACGGGCTTCCTGGAGATCAGAGAGTATGGGCGGTGAAGACGAGAGAGAACCACGTGCCGCACGTCCATCAGGGATCGGGTCTTCACAATCTTCAGCCTGAGAGGTGAAGGACATCAGCGGGCTGGGAGGAACCTCAGTGAAGGCCGCCTCTTCCACACATGAAGTCATTTGACACACAGAATGACGGCGGACGCTCACGCTGCCCCCGGCGCTGCTCTCAGACACGTACTCAGCCACCGGCATCAGAATCGGGATGTTGTAGCTTTTTGAGCGAACCACTAGGTTTTTTACAGGCGAGTCAATGGATCGCAGACTGTGGCGCTGCCGTCGCTTCTCTGAAAGATAAATAATCCAAACCTTTAAATCAGCAAACTCTGTGTCTAATGACAGGAATCATGATCATGCTGAACTCACCCAACAAACATGAGCACTGAGTGACAGAGCCGTCGCTGGAGAAAAGACCGTGTGTACCCAGATAGGGTGACACAACCTTCTGTACCAGAGACTCCAACTTTAGATAATCACTGCTCGCACCTTTACACTCGTGAACCCCCTGAAACACACAACACACACATCAAGAGTCACTAACACCAAAACTGAAGTTTAATTACACACACAGACAGACAGACGCACAACACAGACACACACAGAGGTCATGTTGTGTTGTGTTATCACCTGTAGGACGAGCAGCATCTGAATGATTGACGGGGGGATTCGGGCTCGTGGACGCATCAGCGCATCTTCAAGTTTGATGTTAAGTGTAATGATATTCCTGAAATGCAACAGGGCAAGCTGGCGCACTGACGGATCTTTGCCCTGACAACACAACACAATGCTTGAGTAAATCAAATCAAATGTGTTCAGGTGTGTATTTGTGTACGAGCCGTGTTAGACACACCTGGACGGGATAGAAAACGGCCTGCAGTGTGGACAACACATCACAGAAGAAGAAATCCCAAGTCTCTGCCAGACAATCCAGGAGCTTCTGACCTGCAAACAAATCCAGATTAAACCTGTGGGAGTTAAACACTCGTTCTCTGATGAACTACAGGTGTGAACATGAGCGGACGCGATGTCATCAAACAACAAACACAACAACAAACAAAACAACAAACACAACACCAAAAACAACAAATCGATCTGATAAGAGCTAAGAGAACACACACATCGTATTGTCATTAGCAAACCTTTCACTCAAAAACAGAAACATGACACCCTACCTTCATAAAAGTGAATTTTATCTCGCAGGATCACCATTCCTTTTGTTAAGAGCTGATTCTGTACAAACACAACACAACACAACACAACACAACTCATTCAGTAGTTGACAACTCAATGTCATTTTGGTGTCACTGTGTTTTTTACAATATGAATTGAATCAAAGCAGCAGAAAAACCACAGATGGTGAACACACACCAGAACACAAGATACACCTCTATATCTGTTATGTGAAATAGAAAAGTGAGCTAAATGCACACAGACACAACAGTTAATATATGTGTGGTCACATCTCATCTGTGTGTCGTACAGCATTCTTCCATCTCACAAACATCTCTAGTGTTGCTTTCTGCTTAAGATGAGGAGAAATATATGGATGCATTTATGAGGTGATGAACAGATGACTGTCTCTGAATACACTTCGACTATAAGTGTTCACCAGATCAAAGACATCCCACCATAGAACCCCATCGATCATCTCTCCACTGACGGCCTGTTAAGGCTCAAATAGACTTCTAAATACCTTACGAAGCAGCACATTTACATTTTCATTTAGTCATTTAGCAGACGCTTCTATCCAAAGCGACTTACATAGAGTTAGGGAGCAACAAGCGATATGTCATACAGTAAATGGTTCATCTCCACAGAATCTTTGGGAACTATTTCAGATGACAACCCACCGCACCCACTCTGGTCACTAAACTCTGGTCTGTTAATAGTTTCCAGAATATCAAAATCTTCCAAAGGTGTGTGATCCTTTACATACATGGCTCTTAAACTCTGGAACGGATATTGAGGATTCAGACACACTCAATCAGTTTGAAACTAGACTTAAGGATCATCTCTTCACTCAACATTCACCTAACCCACCTTCTAGAGGTCTAACCCAGTGTGATGAAGTTAGCTTGTCAGAAGCAGACACACACTGGAGCTCCGTCACACTGATTCACTTGATCTCACGGTGTGTGAACGGCATCCAAACTAATATCACTTTGGTTTGTTTTTCGACACAGATTCACAGAGGCGGTGAGCGCAGCTCCAGATCGGCTCAGATGCTTCTGCCACATGATGATGTCTCAAGCCACAACCTTTAGTCAACCAGAACCAGAATAAGACGGACCAGAAAAAATATTTTCTACCATTTTCCACTAATTTACTTGTGTAGAATTGCACAACTTATGGTTTTCCTTCTCTGTGCAGCTGCAGCAGTGGAACATTAATATGCCAGAGGAGAACTGGTCCTCCCGCTGAGTCTGGTCTCTCCCAAAGTTTCTTTCCTACATTAATACTACAACTGTTCTCATTTATCTACACTCTGTACCTCATATGTCTAAGTGAAAACAGATTTTTAGAAATATCTGTAAATGTATTAAAAAGAAACATCTAAAGCGGCAGTCCGCAAGTTCTTTTGATTAGAAATGAGCTAAAACCAATTATTGAACAAGAACATGAAAGAACGGTATTTAAAACTGTGTCATTACCCTTGATGGACTCAACACGCGAAGCTTGTAATTATTGTTTGTAATTATACCTGTCGAGTCGACGCTCCCGGAGATCCTTATATGGTGTCTTTCATCAATGCGTCATTTCGTCACATTCGTACACAGAACGAAGAGGATCCGGCAGCTAAGCAGCGCGTGGATGCGAGTGAAAGGCGGTTTATGACGTGAACTCACAGCTGCTGGGTTAGGGTTTCATACAACGGTTAGTATTATAGATGGCGGCGTTTAGTACTTTTAATTATAAACGCCAGGCAGTGTTGACATCTGGGAATTCATCATTTGCGAAGACTGAACTGATGACAGTTATGATACAGGTAATGTGATCGGACTCGTGCCAAAACAAGAATTAATACTAGCAAGGCATTTCAAAGGGGGCAGGAACTCCGTGATCTGAAAGGATGTTTAACGGATGCAGACATCGCTTTATTTCTTCTGAACAGTTAACGTTAAGACATTTCAATAGATAACAGAAAGTTGTTTTTAGCACTTGTTGTGTTAATACAGACGGGTACAGTTTCAGCGGTTCTTCTTTCTCTATTCGTTATGTTCTTTTAAGATAAATGTAATTTAAGACCTATTTGCACAGGATGAGTTTATCTGAGGACCTTGTGTGATTTAGAAGTGACCTCCTCACATCTGTTTTCGTGTGGCGTGAATTAGCACTGACCAGTGAAGTCTGTGATTTTACTCAAATGTGTGGACTTATATCCCGGATATGATGGCAAGGCTTCGCACAGAGTAGATATTGTTGTATGGTGTGTAATGATTTATGACCGCTACTGTCAGCATTTCAGACCCACGTTCGGGGATCTTCTGTCCGTTTCGCGTTACGGGAGAAATAACAAAATGACCCAGCACCCGAAATAATATCCAAACACTTCAACACAGCCTCCATTTGTGCTATTTGTATCTGTTTATGTTGTTATTAGTTTCCTGTTATATCATCTGGCATGTTATCTGTGTTTATTATGCTCTAAACATCAGACTCATCCGCGCAGCTGAGCAGTGCCCAATCACAACACACGTAAAGAAATACATCCGCACATCACCCGCAGTAGCAATTACAAACTGAGAGGGCGACAGAGAGGCCAATCCTACGGTCTGCCTCTTTAAAGGACTCCTCAGATGAGCACTTTCAACTAGTTGGTATGACTAATTAGTGTCTTCATGGAATGTCTGGAACATATTTTGATGAAAACACTCAATAGCTGTGTGAACAAAACCCTTCTTGCCTCGTCAAACACAGCTCTGCTCACAGCAACCCTTTTTAGTGCATGTCTCTTTAAATGATGAAGAGTTCCAGCACAGCCCACCTCTTCTGTCCTGCGTGTCAACACAACACACGTGTAGGACTGCCATGGCAATGGTTTGGCTAAATAGCGTTTCCTGAACTCCTCTGTGGCCAGTTTCATTTGAAACATCTCAAATCATTTATCCGGAGACTAAAAATCTGTCACTGCACACAGCCCTCATGTTGTGCGTATATGTTTGTCTGAAATCAACAGAATGTGCACCTGCAGATCTCAGCAGAACTACGTGGATTGAAGCGTTTGTCGTTGACAAGTTATAACATTACACACACAATGTGAGAGCAAAACTAGTGTACCTTGACAGATTTTTCAGTCTGAGGACAGTTTAAACAAAACTAACGGCCGTGTTCGTCCTTGGTCATTAGCAAAACAAACAGCTTGCCGCAGCTAAAGATATTCAAGCTAGATGCACCAGTGGCCTGATTATAGCACTTAAAGACAGAATCTTTAATTCTTTACTCTAGTTGCGTCTTGAGGAGAATGACGCAACAAGCTCTGCACACCTGTATTGGGGGATTTTCTGCCATTCTTTGCAAATTCTCTCAAGCTCGTTCAGGCTGGATGGGGACTGTGGGTGGTTCAGACATACTCATGTCTATACAGATGTTTACAATTGGGTTCAAGCACTGGCTGGACCACTCAAGGACATTGGTGAAACGGGAGCAATACTTGAGCACAGATTAGAACCTTTCAAAATGAAGTATCGATCCGACACCTCTACCAATATCAATATAATTATCGATCCGCTCAGCCCTAGCTCTGGAAGAGTCTGGTTATGCTAAACGTCTTCCATTGGAGAATCATAGCCACTGTGCTCTCGTGAAGCTTCAGTGCAGCAGTTCTGGGCCTGGACACAACCCTGTCTCTGAGCTCTGCAGTCAGATCCTTTGACCTCACGGCTTGGTTTGTGATCTGATAGGCCTAGTCAGCTGTCAGCTGTGAGGTGTGTAAAGAGAGGTGTGCCTTTCCAAATCATGTCCTTTCAATATAATCGATTATAATATGTGATGATCCAATCGGTTGAAGTGTGAACTGAATCGCAATATATTTTTTGAACAGCAGGGGCCGCTGTGTTCACTGCAAACATAAACGTGGACATGCTGATCTTTCTGAAACGCAAAAAAATCCAAGAAAAGCACAGACAGTATTCGTTTGTTTATATTAAAGATACTTTTTCTATAATTCATTTGTTTTAAAATTGCAGTTTAGTTTTGTTATTTGAAATAAAACAATTTTATTATACAAAGAAACGTGAAGCATTTAAGAAATAATGCAAGTGAAGTTGTTCATTCCTAATTTGTTTCAACTTATTCTGTAAAAGTAAATCGTGAGTAATTCGCATCGTGAGATCAGAATCGTGTGGATCGTTACATCCCTCATTTCTAGTGTCGTCGCAAAGGGTCCGAATACTTGTAAAAATGGAACATTCCCTTTCTCCTTAAAACTTTTTTTACAGACATTTCCACAATTCAGTTTTCACTTTGTCATTATGAGGTATGGTTGGAGTGTAAATTAATGAGAAGAAAATGAATTTGAACAATTGTAGTATCAGGCTGCAACACTAACAAAAGTGAAAAAGCACTAAGCACATTTAGGGGAGTTCTGGTTCAACCGGCTTACTTAACTCAACAATTTCCATCGTTACAAAGCAGCTGAACACACAATTATCTTACTCGCTCTGAGACTGATGATTTTACTTCTTGGGGTTTAAACTCAATAAACTGGAGCCTTTTCTACACCAGGATGATAATTGCGTGTTTATCATTGACGTTTAAAGCCTTGTGACTAAAAAAAGGGTGCCAATGTGAGTGTGCAAACCGGACAGGCAAAACGCCAGACGTAAAATTGTCAAGTTTTTTTATTTGATGCGCAGCGTTAAAAACTGGTCAACCAATGAGATTGGTGCTTTTGTTCAGGTTCCTGGAGCTGCTGAAGTAACAGTAAAACACCACTCGGTGTTCTTCATGTGTGAGCTATAGATACAACAATGATGATGTGTGTGTGCTTTACCTGCAGATACTCTGTGAAGAAACAGCCCAGTTCTGTCTTCAGCAGCTGTCTACACACACACACACACACACACACACATTTAGTGAATCTTGTATGCGTGTCTGTTGGGTTTGTTTTATGTTTGTAATTTGGTTTAAGGTGAAAGGTCACTCACCTAACCCCTTCATTCAGTGTGGAGAGTTCATTTTCTGCCAAATTTCTACGCTGAAACACAGCGATCACGGCATTATGGATCCTGCCAAACACAAACACATGTCATGAAACATTGTCACTTTAAATACGTCTTCAACAGCATCACTGACAGATGAAATGAAGTCAAAGAGTTTCTGTTCACTGTCAGGAAATGTTCCATCAGCAGAATGTGAATCACAATCACATGTCTTCGGTTCCTACACACACACACTAACCTAAGAGCATCAGTGATATCAAACACACATTGTTCTCCAGCCCTCTCTGTGTGTGTAGGAACCGAAACAAAGTTCTATTGACACACACACATAAGGCACAGTGTGTGTTTGTGTATTGTTGACACAACTCATGTGGGCAGCTAACACATACACAAATATTTTGCACACAAACAAACATGATTCGGCTTCTACAAGACTTCAAATAAAGATGTAACACAATGAAGAGTTTATTTGCCTGTGTATTCACAAATGAAACGTCACTCACATGTGTGTGAGTGTGTGTGTGTGTGTGAGTGTTGTATACCTGTTCCAGGTAGCGTTTGTTCCTGCTCTGTGCTGCTGGTTGTTTTGATCGTCCAGTGCTACAGATCGACTCAAATCACTCACACTGACAGAACTCATCAACTTCAACCTGTGAAGAGTCCTCATCACCACAAAAACAGAGAGAGAGAGAGAAAGAGAGAGAGAGAGTGAGAGAGTGAGAGAGTGAGAGAGAGTGAGTGTGGAGGAAAAGAGAGATTAGTCACTTCCATCACACTATGTAGCAAAACTCGTCTCCTTCCTCACTTCTATTGTCTCTCTCTCTCTCTCTCTCTCTCTCTATGTGTGTGTGGTTTGAGGGAGGGGCTTTACTAGTCAATGTTCACAAATCAACCACTTCCTTTAACAAAGGCCTCCACAGATACACACACAAACCGGGTAAATACAGGTGGTGATTTATTTCTTTTTACTATTGAAACTTTCTAACTGTATGTAAAGCTGTGTCCAAACTATGCAAAACTGTAAAAACTGCTATATTACACCATTAACAAAACAATACAAAGTAACCCAGACTTGAGAAAATGAACCTGAAGCAACAGTAAACAACACAAACATTCATCAACCACAAGAAAGAAAACACACACACAGAGTGTGTACTCACACAGATACATAACAATCCCACTCCATCACTGCTGGACTCCTCAAGTCATGTGTGAACTTCTCTGAGGATCTAAACCTCTTCATCATTATATGGAAGTGAAACAAACACACACTTCTCTCTCTCTGTCTCACACACACACACACACTTCTCTCTCTCTGTCTCACACACACACACACACTTCTCTCTCTCTGTCAGACACACACACACACACACTTCTCTCTCTCTGTCAGACACACACACACTTCTCTCTCTCTCTCTGTCACACACACACACACTTCTCTCTCTCTGTTCACACACACCACTTCCTTCTCTCCTCCACAGATACCACACAAACACACACTTCTTTCTCTCTTCTCACACACACACACACAACTACAACACCTAACTGTCTCTCTCTGTGTCCAAACTACAAACACAAACACCATTAACAAAACAACACAAAGTAACCACTTCTCTCTCTCTGAAGCAACAGTAAACAACACACACATTCATCAACCACTGTCTCAAACACACACACACAGTGTGTACTCACACTGATACATAACAATCCCACTCCATCACTGCTGGACTCTCTCTGTGTGAACTTCTCAGGATCTTCTCTTCATCTGGAAGTGAAACAAACACACTTCTCTCTCTCTCTCTGTCACACACACACACACTTCTGCTCTCTCTGTCTCACACACACACACACACTTCTCTCTCTCTGTCTCACACACACACACACACTTCTCTCTCTCTGTCTCACACACACACACACACTTCTCTCTCTCTGTCAGACACACACACACACACACTTCTCCTCTCTCTGTCAGACACACACACACTTCTCTCTCTCTCTCTGTCACACACACACACACTTCTCTCTCTCTGTCTCACACACACACACACTCTCTCTCTCTCTCTGTCAGACACACACACACTTCTCTCTCTCTCTCTGTCACACACACACACACTTCTCTCTCTCTGTCTCACACACACACACACACTTCTCTCTCTCTGTCAGACACACACACACACACTTCTCTCTCTCTGTCAGACACACACACACTTCTCTCTCTCTCTCTGTCACACACACACACACTTCTCTCTCTCTGTCAGACACACACACACGTCTCTCTCTCTCTCTGTCACAAACCCACACACACACACTTCTTTCTTTCTCTCTGTCAGACACACACACACACACTTCTCTCTCTCTGTCTCACACACACACACACACTTCTCTCTCTCTGTCAGACACACACACACACACTTCTCTCTCTCTGTCAGACACACACACACACACTTCTCTCTCTCTGTCAGACACACACACACACACTTCTCTCTCTCTGTCAGACACACACACACACACACACACACTTCTCTCTCTCTGTCAGACACACACACACTTCTCTCTCTCTCTCTGTCACACACACACACACTTCTCTCTCTCTGTCTCACACACACACACACACTTCTCTCTCTCTCTCTGTCAGACACACACACACTTCTCTCTCTCTCTCTGTCACACACACACACACTTCTCTCTCTCTGTCTCACACACACACACACACTTCTCTCTCTCTGTCAGACACACACACACACACTTCTCTCTCTCTGTCAGACACACACACACTTCTCTCTCTCTCTCTGTCACACACACACACACACTTCTCTCTCTCTGTCAGACACACACACACACACTTCTCTCTCTCTGTCAGACACACACACACTTCTCTCTCTCTCTCTGTCACACACACACACACACTTCTCTCTCTCTGTCAGACACACACACACTTCTCTCTCTCTCTCTGTCACAAACCCACACACACACACTTCTTTCTTTCTCTCTGTCAGACACACACACACACACTTCTCTCTCTCTGTCTCACACACACACACACACTTCTCTCTCTCTGTCAGACACACACACACTTCTCTCTCTCTCTCTGTCACACACACACACACTTCTCTCTCTCTGTCAGACACACACACACTTCTCTCTCTCTCTCTGTCACACACACACACACACACACTTCTTTCTTTCTCTCTGTCAGACACACACACACTTCTCTCTCTCTCTCTGTCACACACACACACACTTCTCTCTCTCTGTCAGACACACACACACTTCTCTCTCTCTCTCTGTCACAAACCCACACACACACACTTCTTTCTTTCTCTCTGTCAGACACACACACACACACTTCTCTCTCTCTGTCAGACACACACACACACACTTCTCTCTCTCTGTCAGACACACACACACTTCTCTCTCTCTCTCTGTCAGACACACACACACTTCTCTCTCTCTCTCTGTCACACACACACACACTTCTCTCTCTCTGTCAGACACACACACACTTCTCTCTCTCTCTCTGTCACAAACCCACACACACACACTTCTTTCTTTCTCTCTGTCAGACACACACACACACACACACTTCTCTCTCTCTGTCAGACACACACACACACACTTCTCTCTCTCTGTCAGACACACACACACTTCTCTCTCTCTCTCTGTCAGACACACACACACTTCTCTCTCTCTCTCTGTCACACACACACACACACACTTCTCTCTCTCTGTCAGACACACACACACTTCTCTCTCTCTCTCTGTCACACACCCACACACACACACTTCTTTCTTTCTCTCTGTCAGACACACACACACACACTTCTCTCTCTCTGTCAGACACACACACACACACTTCTCTCTCTCTGTCACACACACACACACACACTTCTCTCTCTCTGTCAGACACACACACACTTCTCTCTCTCTCTCTGTCACACACACACACACTTCTCTCTCTCTGTCAGACACACACACACTTCTCTCTCTCTGTCAGACACACACACACTTCTCTCTCTCTGTCAGACACACACACACACACACACTTCTCTCTCTCTGTCAGACACACACACACTTCTCTCTCTCTCTCTGTCAGACACACACACACACACACTTCTCTCTCTCTGTCAGACACACACACACACACTTCTCTCTCTCTGTCAGACACACACACACACACTTCTCTCTCTCTGTCAGACACACACACACACTTCTCTCTCTCTGTTACACACACACTTCTCAGTATCCCAAAGACATATGTATGAAGGAGAGAGAGAGAGAGAGAGAGAGGCTGTACCACAGGTGTGTGTGTGTTTAGGGTCATAACGCGATCACGATCACCTCTAAAAGACACTGAATAATTACACACGCTTCAAACATGTAGAGTCCTGACAACATGACGTGTTGTGAGGGCTGCACTCATTCAGAGTGACACTTTTAAAGAAGCGTGTAAGAGTTTATACAACATTCAGAATCAAGTCTTTACATTATTTCTGCTTTCTGAGTGATGTTGTGACTAAACTAAACACTGGTTTAACTAAATGAACCCAATGAATGAAGGATGGATGCCACACACTGGATTATTATTATGAAAGTACATGTTTTATGCTGTGTGTGTGTGTGTGTGTGTGTGTGTGTGTGTTTATCTATTGAAGATCATGCAGAGAGCTGTGTATTTTCTCTAGAAGTGTGCTAAATCTGACATATCTGTCTTTATAAGTCCTCTATAAAATAACACCCAATATAAATAAAAATATAAAAAGTAACCAAAGTAAGTAGTGTTGTGTTAGATATGATCATGACTGAATGACTGACTGTCCTGTTATCAATAACACAAACAGATTTACATTTAGTCATTTAGCAAATCGAGCAATGAAATGATATGATTCACCCAATCCCATCTGATTTATTTCAACAGTGATTTTGTTTTGTTTTTGATTCTCTTATATGGACAAAAGCAGTCAATGTTGTTTATGGATATTTTATATGAGTGATTGATTTCTGTCAGTCATTAACTACAGCAACAGGTGTGTCACATTCTCAAGGACAAAACAATCTTATAAAATTCTAATTTCTTATACTTCACATTACACAGAAAACCGCATCATGGAAATATAAATAATAACAGTTGAAGTCCCTAAAGAAAGATTTGTGTTATTGACAGTCAAAGGTGAAAAACTCACCGCGTGTTTCTCTTCTTCTCTCCAACAGCTCGTGTGAGGAATATCTGCATGTGTGTATTCTTCAGACTTGAACTATTTGAAGTTTTACTTTAGTTTATTTTAACGTTTGTTAAGTTTGATCCGAGATTTTCGGTGTTTGATCGCGTCTCCTGCGCGTCCGACTGGCTCGCGACTTCGCTCGTGCACTAGTGATGCGCGCTACCGGCGGATCCTCTAACGCTCGTTCAAGACATTCTTCTCTCATCCCATAACCGTTTCATTATAAAACGACGATTGACGTTTGATGACGTTTATCAGACACTTTGGATAAATGTTTCATAGAGGTTTAAGGATTATATAAGAATATGTTTTTCAATATTACGATTTAGATGTTTCAAATATAAAAACTCTGGGGTATGGAGATGGTGGTCTAGTGGGTTAAACCACTGAACTGGTAAATCAAAAGGTTGCTGGTTGGATCCCAGCAGCCACCACCAGTGTGTCCTTGAGCAAGACACTTTACTCCATGTTGCTCCAGGGGGATTGTCCCTGTAATAAGTGCACTGTAAGTCGCTTTGGATAAAAGCGTCTGCCAAATGACGTAATGTAAATGTATGTGGTGTGGAGGTCATCTGTATAGGTCAACTATATGACCCTAACCCTAACCTTCATAGATTTTGGACACATACATATATGTTCACCAGAATACTACTTAAACATAAGTCCATGTTCATGTTATAATTGTAGAGTATAGATGCGTCACAGAACACGACTTTAAAAACTAACCATATTTAAACACCTGTAATATTGAGGTGAAACAAATAAGAACTTTAAGCAACAATTTTCACATGTAAATAAACAGATATTAGTGATGTGATTGTGTCAGACCAGGGGGAGTTTCAGAAAGCAAATTTACCATCAGCTGAACTCTTGGTTAGTTAACCCTAACCTGGTTTACTGGAGGTATGTCTGTTCCAAAACACATTTGAAGGGTTAGTTTAACCAACCTCACGAAAGATAACCTGAGTTAAGAACCCTCACACGGTTGAACGAGATCCGACAGGAGGATGACTTCAAAGTACCGTGAGAGCGATTCGAAAAACAATATAAAGTTTGCTTTCGAATCGCTCTGGCGGTACTTTGATGTCAAATGTGTGAGAGTGATGTTAATGCATCACATATGTCAGGACTCAAGTCACCATGGAAACGGCCATCGAGAGCCTTCTGACTGACAGCGTCACTGTGTGATATGGCGCCTGTAATGTGCAAGACTCTGCGACGCATAGTGAGTGCAGCTGAGAAGATCATTGGTGTCTCTCCCCCTCCAGGACATTTATGGAACCTGTCTCACCCCCAAAGGTGATCTCACCCACCCGACACGGCTTCTTCTGGACGCTGCCATCAGGGAGGATAGACAGCGGAGTCTTGAGGTCAGGACCAGCAGACTAAAGGAGAGCTTCAACCAGCAGCCAGTCAGGAAGCTAAACTTCTGCCCCCCTTCCCTCTCTTGCCCCATGCTCCACTGAACTCTGACCTCTTCCACAACACGCACTGACCCACACTAGTCACTTTACACATCCCACGACCGCTCATGACCTCATTCAGCATCGGTCTGCCCCCTCTTCAACCACCTCTTCTGACAGGTTAAACCAGTCTTTTCTCTTTTCTTCACTTTAAACACACTAATAAGCTCCTTAACTAGCCTCTGCGCACTCCCTCACATCTGCACTGTTGTAGACTTCACTGGTTTATACCCTATCATTACCATCTTCTTTTTTTACATCCCTGCTTGTGATAGCTGTATTTGACATAATTTTTTATCTGTATATTTTTTTTATTCTGTGTAGTGTTATTTGTATGCACCATGGGTCTCAGAATAAAGCAATTTCAATCCTCTATATGTGTTCACTGTATATGTGGCAGAATTAACAATAAAGCAGAATTTGACTTTAAAGTTTTTGACTGCGATAAACGTTATAAATCAAGAGTTTTTTCACAGAAGACATAAACTGCATTGGTGTTTAAAGTGGTTATAAAACAAGAAACGCTATAAATAATTAAATAAATATAAGACCATTTAAATATCTGTACTATTTTTATAGCGAAATATTTAAAATATATACTCATTATGGCTCTATGACATATTGTCAAGAGTAGATTTGTTTAAATGTTTGTAACTATTATTTTATCGTGTCTACCAGTAAATCTGACCCAAATTGTGTTGTGTACAGTATATGAGTTTGATTATGTTGCTAATTGTGTAGGCTGTATTAAATCTTTCGCTGTATGTTCCTTCAAAAACATTTATTTGGTGAAAACTGACTTTGTATTTATTTATAAAAATGTTGTCCTGAGAAAATCAACCACTTGGTAAAATCAGGTGGAGCACAACTGCCCTGAGATGCTGAACTACCCAAGTGCTTTGAAAAAAGTTTAAAAAAATCTAATGATATTTGTAGATTTAATAATTAACCTTTAAACTTCAATGTAAACACATAAAGCCTTATATTTATAAGGATCTGCTCATATTATTTGATTTAAAGATCAGGGCCTATTTTACCTTAAAAGGGTTACAAATCATGTGTCTGCTCAATCCCAACGGGTGTGACTGAAATGTTATCATAGTAATACTGTAAAATGATAATATATCGTACGTTACCTGTGCTTCCACATCCACTTGACGCTCATGAAAAGCGCACACAAGTGCAGAAAACCTCTAAAGGGTTAGTGACGTTTCCTAAAGATCAACTAACACTGTGACTCAAACTGCTCCGGAGCAGGTTATCTTCAGAGAGTGGGTTGCTATGGTTACTCACATACCCAGAATGTTACCTCTGTTTTTGGAACCCAAAGTTTAGGTTATCAGCTAACTAACCCTCAAACTCCCCACACAACCAGCTTTCTACATAACCCCCCCCACACACTGTTGATTCACCATGAGTGCTCAATCATCTGTGCTATCTCTGTGACTGACTGATGGTGCGGGTGAAGAGATGAAGAGACAGAGGGATGTTTCTTACATGACTGTTGTTCACTAGAGGTGAGATTCCTGCTTCTCTTCTGATGAGAAGCTGATGAACTCAACACACCATCATTTCCTTGTTTCTGATGAATAAATGCATGAAGGTCATTGTGTTCTGCTGTGTGTTATCTGTAAACAGAAGACGTGTGGACAAAACAAAAAACACAAGAGAAAAAGGTAGAAAATTCACCATGATGAGATCTGAAAACCTGAAGACAGATACCTTTCTATGAATCTGTGACTTATTAAGAGTACAGTAAAAGAGTGAAGTTAAGAGATGTTAAATATTCAAAGATCGTTCAGTGAGTGAAACAGCTCTTCAGCACTGAGAACAAAGACAAAGAGAGGTTCTCATGACAACCAGACAGTGTTTTTGTTACAGACGTCTATTCATGAAGCCTTGTGTGCGTGTGTGTCCCACTTCAGATAAAAGACCACCATCACAGAAGCACATTCACACGCAGATCACCTTGTGCTTTAATAAAGCTAAATATCTGAGGTCAGTTACTCTGGTTCATTCAAACCCGAGCGGATATCTGTTCTCTGTGGTGACACGATGACCTCTTGTGCTAAAGTGTCTCCCCACGGCATCACTCACACCTTCAGCAGAATCTAAATATGCAACACACACGTGGAAGCAAACAAACACTCTAGAGACATCTAGAGATGCACTGAAGGAGACGCACTCGTACTTCGCAACAAATCAACAAACCAACACTTGTCACACAGAGATACATTTTATCAGTATCTTCAAAACAAGCAGCAGGCAAATACACGAAGCCTTTAAACATGAATTCAGTGTTTTACTGGTGTGACGATGTGCAGATGGAGAACTATCAGATGCATCTAAAGATGAACACACACAAACTAGCAAATCTCTCATCATCTGATCTTATGCCGAGAATTCCAAATACATCAACAAACACAAAGAGCTGAAATCGTCATTTAGAAGCTGTCAGTCACTCATCAGTCTTAGGATAAAATCACCGTTATCGCCTCCATCTCTGGCACGCTCGTGGTTAAGTTAGCGCCCGCCGAGGGCCTGGGCTTCCTCTCGCCCGTGTGAATTCGGATGTGGTTTTTCAGTTTGGCAGCGCTGGCGAAGGCTTTGGGACAGTACCCGCAGCGGTGCGGCCGCTCCTGCGAATGACTGCGTCTGTGTCTGGAGAGCTCGGAGGAGCTGCGGAACTTTCTGGGACAGAGGGAGCAGCAGTAGGGCCGCTCGCCCGTGTGCACGCGCTCATGAAGCGACAGCTCGCTTGAGGTGAGGAAGCGTCTGTCGCAGTGGGAGCAGGAGAACGGCCTCTCGCCGGTGTGGATCAGATGGTGGCGGTTCAAGGCGAAGGGCTTGGCGAACATCTTGTCGCAGTAGGTGCACGGGTAGGGTCGAGCGCCGCTGTGAGACAGCAGGTGATCCTGCAGAGCTCTTTTGAACTTGAAGCCCTTGTGGCACTGTGAGCAGGAGTACGGCCTCTCCTCCGTGTGGGTCTTGTTGTGCTTGATGAGCTCGCCATGTGACAGAAAGCTCTTCCCGCACTGCGAGCAAAGGTACGGCCGCTCGCCTGTGTGCATGCGCTCGTGTCGGTGTAAGATGGACAGCTGCGTGAACTTCTTCGGGCAGTGCGGACAGCGGAAGGGCCTGGCGTCCGTATGGGTGACCATGTGTTTCTGAAGGCCCGAGCGGAGGCTGAAGCGTTTGCCGCAGACGGAGCACTGATGCGGCCGCTCGCCAGTGTGACTGAGCATGTGTCGCTTCACGTCCGTGCGGCGTGTGTAGGTCTTGTCGCACTGCGGGCACTTGAACTGCTGGCGCCTGCGGTGGCACTGGCGGTGCGCGGACCTCTGCCGTATGGTGTCGAAGCCCTCGCCGCACTGCTCGCACAGGTAGCGCTGCGCGGCGCTGTGGTTCTTGCGGTGCTCGATGAGAGCGGCGGCCGTCGGG
The DNA here is from genome assembly GCA_008369825.1 of Triplophysa tibetana. Classification (NCBI taxonomy): domain Eukaryota; kingdom Metazoa; phylum Chordata; class Actinopteri; order Cypriniformes; family Nemacheilidae; genus Triplophysa; species Triplophysa tibetana. The sequence continues at coordinate 166,306 of CM017897.1, forward strand.
CTGGCTTCGCCGCAGATGGAGCAGTAATGCGGCAGCTCTCCGGAGTGACTCTTCTTGTGGTGGGCCGTCAGCGTGCGAAGGTTGGCGAAGGTGCTCCGGCACAGCTGGCAGGTGAAGCTGGCCTCGCCGTGAGTCTTGCGGCAGTGTTTGGTCAGGTCCCACGAGTGCTGGAACCACTTGCCACACTGGCCGCAGCTGAACGGACGTTCCCCCGTGTGGGTCAGCTGGTGTCGCCGCACGTCGGACCTGCGGGTGAACGTTCGGCCGCAGATTTTGCACGCGTGTCCAGCACTAGGGTTGTCTGAGGCCAGCGGCTCGGTTGAGGGAAGCGCCGGTGTTTGATGTGACGCTGTGATCTCTGCTTCAGGTCTGCTCGACAACTCGTCCGCCGCATCTGTGGAGAATAATCCTTCAGAATGAATGAACTTCAATGTGATTTTTATTTTCAAGCATCTGCAAAGTGTGTTACCTGGAGTTTCTACATGTGATGCGTCTGCACTCCTGAAAAACAAATACACAATATGAAAATCTTACATCCAACAAACTCCACACACACACACACACACACACACACAGGCAGTGGGAAAACAGCGTCACCTCTCTTCGGTTGTGTTCTGTTTGACAGATCGTGCTCGACGCTGCCGAGTTTTTTTGTCAGCAGTGTCAGCACTGTTCCTCGGTCGTCTTCGTCCCTTCCGTGTTGCGGTTGTTCGGCCGTCGTCGCTCAGAGATGTTGTTTCGATCGCCTGAAGTTCAGACACGTCTCCTCCAGCCTCAGGAGAGATGTTAGTGCTGGTGTCCTCATCTCGTGAGCTCAGCTGACCGGATCCACCCGTCTGGAGATCCTGTTCATCCTGTGGGTCTATGATGGCCAGCTCAGTATGGGATGTAGTCGCTGTGGCAACGCTCGCAACCTCACAGGTGACATCACATCGAGTGGTTTCAGCATCTAAGGTGGTTTGATGCGCACAATTGGCAGCTTCATCAACTAACAGGATCTGCTCCTCCTTCTCCTGCACACACGTGCTCGTCACGGCCTCCTCCTCCACCAGAACCTCCTGACTGCTGAGCTCTACTTCTGTGTAGTCTGTGACGATGATGGTGTCCAGGTGACCCGGAGCGGCGGGATTCAGGAGGGCCACGCTGGTTGATTGGACGTGATAGACAAGTGGCTCTGCGGCGACAAGCACTCGCACCGAGGGAGGAATGGACAGCGTGGAGAAAATACAGTCACCAGAGGAAAGAGGAACAGACCCTGAGTAACAAAAGCAATTTATTGATCTCGTCCACTCTTCATTATATGTAATGAGTTAGTCTGTGGGTTCACGCACCCGGTTTTGAGCTTTTCTGCCAACATGGAGTTTCTGAACCTCCGAACAGTTGGTACTGCTGAAGAAGAGAATGCAGGTCGTCTGGATTCGTCTGCATGCTGTCCTCCAAACCAGCGGGGGCAGTAGCGAGCCATGACACTGTCTGTGTGTTAGACGGAGAGAGTGAACAGCAGACGACACACACACACACACACACACACACAGAATCTAACTGGTGTAACAGATCCCAGCAGACGCCACAGAATATTGTACTTTATTCAAGTCAGGAACAGGAAATAGTTTCTCCAAGCGAGAGAGTAGATCCCACATCAGTTCTTTGAGAGCGGTGTCGTACTGAGCACCATACTGCACGGGAAACACTTCCTGTAAGACACGCGCACAGACAAAAAACATAGTTCCCATATCACCAGAACACATGAGATGAATGACTTCAAACACGATCTATCACCTGAAAGAAATAGGCTCTCTCAACCGGGTCTTTGAGCAGCGCCAGAACCAAAGCCTTGAAATTTGCCACCAAAGGTCTCACGTCAGCATCCGCGTCCTGAGAAAACACATGAGCATCTCTCTAAATATCCCTAATTAATATCACAGTGAACGAAAAGGGAACATGTGACCTGAGTAGACGTCGCACCTCTGACATCGCCGCTGCTGGATACTGCATTAGGTCCAGATGAGTCTGTATGGTTCTCACATCAGCTGGGCTGCGACACAGCTCCAAAACCATCTGACAGGAAACAAGAAAAATCGAATCACTGTAAGGTCACATGTTAGATGTGTGTGATGATGATGATGATGATGATGATGAAGACTGACCCTCGCTCTCAGACCCAGCCTCAGCTGAGCTCTCTGTCTGTAACTGAGAAGCTGCGGCAGCGTCTTGGTCACCATGGAGACAAACTCCTCCAGCCTCCCATAATGCATCACACTCTTCCGCTGCAGCACCTGCCACATGAAGGCAGACATCAGGTGCAGCGGTGGAACCAGCAGCCGCAGAGAAGAGAGAGTCAGACTGACGCCTGAGGAGAAGAAAACAACAAACTACAGTCAAACCTAAAGACGTGTGGGCTGTGCAAAGTTCATTGTGTGATACAGTCTCTCACACAGTTCACACTCCATCCTCCGCCTGCTGAAAGAATACAAAATGCTTCAGCGGTGGCAGCCCATAGGCGTAAATACACATATAAATGACTAGAAATGTCATCTGGATTTGTTTTAGATATCAGACATGAGCTTATGAGCCGAACACACACAGGTCTCTTTCACAGGCACACAGCGTACTTCAGAATAAGGAAATATTAATGACATTCTGCGCTGTCGGTGCGCAACAATGATCCACTTCAAATCGCTACAGAAAAACACACATTGCACTTTTGTTTTGAGACGTATTGCCGCTTTGTATAACAAATTCACCAGCTTGCTTCGCTGCTTTTACAGCACTGAAGTCCCTTCTCGAATAAAAGTGTGTGTTCTAAATACCTGTGTTTGAGTTTTCTTCATCCATTGATAATGGAGTTGAAGCTCTCGCTCACAAACTGGATATTGATGTGTGGTGACGTCAATTCCGGTCGAAAATTTCAAGAGTAAAAGTGCCGCGAATTGTTGAGACGTTTACCTAAGCAAAAGCGATGAAGATATATTTTTGGGTTTACATGTATATATCATGTAATATATTTGGTGTGAATATAGTTCAACAATATAGTATTTTCAAATATAGTTCTTCTTTCTTGCGTGTGGACAATTATAGACATACAAAATGTTGTTATTATTATAATTATGCAATTGTGGTTTTTATTCCTACCAAATAATGAGAAACAACCCTGATTTAAAGTGACTTTTTATAGATCTTTCGAATCTTTCATGATTTCTGAATCCTATTCATGTGGTACTTTTATTGTGTAAACGTACTTGCACTGGTTTCCGGTTGACTGCAGCATGGCGCCAGGAGGAAGCGTAAACAGACCTAAGACTGTAAAAGAGCTTTAATTCAATTCACTTTCAGCTTTCTAAAATCTGCCGATGCATTTTTATGTCATGTATCTTTTTATTGTTTGTGTGCCTTTTTTCATGCAGAATTTTACACGCATGTGTTGAGTTCTGAACTCTCTCTTCGGAAACATTTGTTTCGTTGAATTAATAATATTCTATTGTTCTTCATTCTGTTAGTCTCTGAAATGGCAGACAAGAGATGCTTTATGCTGTTAGGAAATATTACAGACAGTATTTGTAAATATAATGATCATTATTGTTCAACCCACAGTTTATATGAAATGCAGTTTTATTTTATTCTTCTGTTAATCTTTATAAAAGATGTACTTGTTTTTCTATAGAGAAACATCACAGATGAAATATAATTATTGTTCTTAATTAAATATGTTTAAAAAAAGTTTTTATCGTTTTTATACAGGAGTTGAAGAAGAACCTCTTCAAAAGACGAAGGGTTTTAAGTCGACAGAAAAGAGAAAACCATCGGATCAAGGGGGCTGTGATTGACAGTGACGTCACTACCAAACAACATTTGAAAAAGAGAGGGTTTGTTCACACACACACTTTGATGTTTGCTAAGTGAAGAAAAATTCAGAGAAATGGCAGACTTTTGCACAGCGTTGATCTGAAATATGGTCTCTTCCTGACAGCTCCAGCTCTAGAGCCAACATCTCCATTTCCGGAAAGAAAAAGAGGAAATTGTTGAAGCAGTTGAGATATATGCAGAAAGATCGAGCTGGCATGGAAGGTGTGTGTGATCGATACATCAGAAGGATCGTGATTAAACATTTAACTGATTCTCATCATCATGTGTGCTTCTCTTTACAGTGGAGAAAGAGTCACAGAAAAAAACTGCTCCTGCTCCTGTTACAAAGAAAACTGCAAAAACACAATCCAAGAAAACCAAAGAAAAAGCCTCGTCTGTGGATGAAGAAGTGATGGATGTTGAATAGACATCCCGGTTTATATTGTTGGTGTGGCAGCTGCAGCTTACATCATGTAGTTAGAAATCAAACATTGTTTTACAAATGAGCAAGAAAACATTTAATAGTGTATGTACACTCTTTGTTTACTCAACTACAGTATGTTATCTATTGACTCAAGTTTTGCAGTACATATTTTAGCACAAATGCTCATCTTTGGTTCTTAACTTGTTTGAAAAATCAAATTTGCCTGTTTTGCTCAAGGCAAGCCATAAACTATGATCTGAAAGACCAGCATGAGTGTTGATTGTGTTTGCGACAGCTAATCTGAAATAAAATAAACAATTACAGTGTTTTACAGGCTCTTGTCTTTGACCAGCAGATGTCAGTAACACACAAATTAAGCCCGACGTGTTATACAGTGTAAGAATAAGAATCCTCATATAAATTAACGCTTTTGATTTGGTCAAATGACGGTCTGGAAACATTCACCCCAGTTAAGTACTTTGAGTCGTGTCGTGATTCATTGCACACATAAGGCTAATTAAAGCTCTTTAAACAAGTTCCTGCGGCGCTGCGCAGACAGATCAGCGTATGACATCAGAATATCGCGAGAGTGATTCACATAAGTCATCCCTGGACGAACACTTATATTTTAATAGTTTATGATTTCCAATTGGTTTCACGAACTAAAAAAAATCACAAACCTACGGGTTGTTTTTCTCTCCATTTAAAGACAAATAAATAGGTACCTTCTTCTCGCAAAGAAACAAATATTTATGTAATCATTTCGACAGAGGTGCTGACAAAACACATTACATTTGCATTAATTATGCATTCAATAAAAAAATCGAATAAATTAAGAAAATTAGCAATACTACGGTTTGCCTTCTCTGAATTTAAGCCAAGGAGAAATTGGTTTCGGGTGAATTAAACATAATTCACCACAGGTCACAACACGTGGTTTAATTATGAAATAACTGAAGAAAATGTTTCTAATTAGTAGGTGAAATTATCCGATATCTCAATTTCTTCGCTATTTGAAGTCGTTTATAATCGAGTGTATTTCGCATTAATCACCACAGGAGGGCGCCTGCAGTCACTGCTCCTGCAACAGATCTGCCAACAACATCTGAACATCTTGGTTGCTTCTCATCAGTCATATTAAGGACGTTTACAGTTATAAAGCAATTGAAAATAGAATGATTAAATAACTGACACATGTTCACAGTTCCTTAATATTAATATTGTTATTAAATGTGCACGAATAAATGAGCCGAGACATCAGTTCGTAGCACCGCCTACTGATGAGAAACTGAATCTCTAGAACAACTTCACCAGGCAAACGATACATTCATTCAGTCTTCAACGTAATTACGTCACTTGTACAGTCCATTTACAATAGTGAAAGAAAACGAGTTTGTCAAATAGGACACTGCCGGAAGCGCTGCGGGGGCCATCTTGTACCATTCCTTCCTTTCAGTCATAAAACAGAAAACTACATTTAATGTTCAACTCTTTTTTATTAAAAAACAATCATTTCATTTATCACAACAGCTTGAAGACGTGACTGAATGAGCTGTACACCTCCATCTTTACACAATGTGTTACATGTAACATATTAATGTACAAAAGCTTGAGTGAGTGGGGAAATTCATGACTGATGAGAAACCAAATGTTGGTCACCTCTTAACCTCATCATTGCAAAGCATCGTGGGTATTCAAATAAACAATGAACCAAAGACCAAAAACAATCTTATGCTGAAAATGAAGTTTAAACCGGATTGTGAGATGAATGAATCCTGTTCACTCCTTCAAAGTGCTTGTAACATTTTCCCCCAAAATTCCAACAACAGGTTGACAGACACTCATGAAGAGAAGCTTGACCTTACAGCAGCGCTTCTGATGGGCGATGTGACCCGACTCACAACCCAACAACTGCTAATGACTTTAACAGTTCCCATGAGAAAACACACACACACACACACACACACACACACAACTAAACAGATCCTGTAAAGTGCAGTTAAGAAAATGTAAATGCTGGTCTGAGTTACCCAGAAGCCCTTGCAGCACAGACCATTTAAAGGGAGGTTTGGGGTACTGACAGATTTGGAATAGCTGCTTCTTTAACACACTTGTACGATTGTACCACAAGCTGCTGTTACACACAGTAAACATGAATCACGTATGAACTCAAACACATGAGATGCTGATTAAAGACGTCTGAAGTTTAACAAGAGAACATTATAAACTACTATCATCACTTCCACATGGGTCACAATCAACAAACAAACATTCAAACCAAACAATGCAGAATTTTCAAAGGGATTAAGCTGGAAAACTGATGGAATTCAACAATAGTGACTCCTTCTGCTGGTGAGATTCCCTTTAGCAAAGATTTCAGATTCATGTAGAAGTGACACAAACACTGAGACTCTTGGATCATACGGCCAGAGACACATCTACATGAAGCACTGTTTAAACACCAACAATCCAAACTACACACATCTGTAACATCACACACGCCTGAGGTCAAAACACGCATCTGTGCTTGTGTGATCAACACTCTGTTAGTTTCAGTGTCTAAACGGACACACACATGGACACATGATGGTTAAACATGCAGACACACACAACATGAAGATTGTCTTTGTACACACCCACACACGTCTGTATTTACTGGTGGGATATAAACAGATGTATGGCAAGGATATGATCATAGACACAATGAATGAGACTTTTCTTTTTATAGCTTATAAATACAGTATCTACACAGTATGCAGTACAAAAATATTTGACCTTTTGCGGGCACTGATATTTAAAAAAAGGTGAAAAATGATTCAAAGAGTCTAAAACGGTCAGGCACGAGAAGTGGTCCGTGATTGTAAGCCATGTTTTCATTCAGCTGCGGACTGGAGTAAACGCAAACATCCAGAAACGCTGCAGATGATTTTTGGTTGCGATTGTGGAACTCGCACTGTTGCCATTGATTCCACTTCCCATGATGCACAGCGTGCGTGTTGATTCTCACGGCAGCTCTGAAGCATCAGATGTGAAACTGACCTCGCTGCACTTCTGCAACTCATTCCAGTTGAAGGTCAATGATGTCTTCAATATAAAAATAGTAGAAAAATAATCTGAGTACCATCTTCTTTGAGAGCTCGGGCGCCACAGCCGTCATGTGTTGTCAGATAAAAGGCTGGCCCGGGATCACAGTGAGGTTCTGCTCAGAGGCTGTGGGTGGGGTAGGGGGCGTCTCACCTCTCTGAGGGGTTTCATGTGAATTATTTGGCATTGGAAAGGGTTTGACAATTCCTTCAGTGTGGTTGAAGGTAGTTTGATTCTTACTCCTAGATTAAGGCAACGCATTACATTTGTGTTGATTTCATAAAATTTTCTCTTAAAAAAATGTACAAATTTATTTTAATACAAAGCTCTATGGCATAACCAATAAACACTGTATAGAAAATATATAAATATGTTTCTTTTCTTTAATGTACAGGGCCGCCAGGAATCCGGACAGGAATTGAATTCTCCCCGCACCCCTCCCGTCATAGACAGCTATTTACACAGAGGTGATGGGCGGGGCCTAGCGCAGGATGGGTGTGGCTCAGGACGAGTCCGTGCAGGGCGACGGGGGCGGGGGGTACAGATGATGCGAGTAGCTGCGCTCAGTGTACGGTGACGGTGGGCAGCTCTCGCAGTTCTCCTCCGCTGAGAGGTACTGGCTGCGCGGGGTGGGCGGAGGTGGGAGGGGCTCCGAGTCGTAGTTGAGGTCGCTGGTGTAGCCCTTAGCTGCGGCGCTGGACACATGCGGCGGCCGGCGGCCCGGCGTGTAGTCGCTGTCACACACGTCTGTGCTGCAGGGTGTCGTTGGAGGGGCAAAGTTTCTGTAACTGTAGGGTCTGTAGCTGACACGCGCACACACACACACAAACACACACAGTGTTAACGCAGTTGTGCTAATTCACTTATCAAGACGCATGCAGAGTCACTGAACCGTCATCGATGAGCTCTTGTTTTTAAAGGGAAACCTCATTTTCTACAAAACCATTGAAAAATGACCTTGACATTTAACCATACCTGCAAACTCAGAAAAGGTGAATAAAGTGACAGTCATAAGCGACGGGGGGTTGGTATAAGGGGCTTGTATTGTCATTTGCTTCAGGCTTTTGGTCTGCACAAACTTTATTAAGTGCAAAACATGACACCAATGGAGCAGCAGCTAATCACATACAACAATTTTGAGCTACAGGAAAAATATGGATCTTGTTCAAATTTGAGATTTTCATTACAAAAAATATGTTGCCCTCGTCTAAAGAAAGCAATGTTCCAAGTCATAATTAAACATTTAAAATGATCTCAAGTTTTTTAAGTTTTCTCAGAGGTGCACCTTTCCTCATACAAACTAGATGAGTGTCCATCAGAGCCAAAGCGTTTGCGCATCTGGGGTTCGGTTTTAAAACATTCAGGATTGATAGTTGATCGCTATTAAGAGAGATAAAGTGCAGGACCTGATTGATGCCCGTTATAAGAGCTTTCATTAAAAAGAAAGGTCAAAAAGCAGATACAAGCAATATTATCATATTATGAAGTCTCTAAAATAATGATTAAATATCATCTGTAAACTACAGCTTCTGCAACTGAAGCTTCAGACGTACATCAATCGCACACAAGTGCTGAACTCACTTAAGGGCAGAGCTCTAGAAGTGGACATTGGAAAGAGAGACCAGCAACTGTCGGTCATAACAGAGCCGTTTCCATCACACAGGTGACCTGAATAATAAATATCAACACCATTTTCTCTTCGACAGACACTTTGCAGTCGTCACTTTCAGCATGGGTGCATATATGACGTTTAGAACGCGATGCTGGTTGCCCCAAAGACCAAAAAAAGACCCCCCTCAAAACAAAACACAAAATGACCTATTTTTGATTCAAAACAACAAATTTTGCCAAAAAGAGAGTAGTTTGCAGGTATGATTAACTTTACCCCTGTGGGAAAGCTGGAGTTACCTGTAGGAGCGGTGTGTCGACGGGCTGTTAGACGAGTACCCTAACTCCATAGTGTACTGTGACCTCACAGTGGCGGGTGACGGAGGAGGATTGAGAATCTGAAACACCACAAACAGAAGATGACATCAATGACACCCTCAAACCAAAGTCACACAGATACTCAACGAGCCGTTTGATTCGTCAGACTCACAGGAGGGAAGTAAGGGCCCTTGATGCTGGAGGAACTGCTAGAGGAAGCGCCCGTGATGTGAGCGCGGTCGTACGGGGGTCCGCTGCTGCCTCCCATGATGCTCAGAGAGCCGATGACAGATTTCCCTCGAGACATTCCTGAAAGGAACACACAAAACACACACTGACATCACTGCTGTCTTCACCAGAGTCTCCTCTGAGCTCAGAGTGTGTATCGGTCATTTACCTGGCAGAGATCCCGTCAGAGAGTTGGGGTGGGGGACGTAACCCAGTGGCACAGACGAGGGGCCGTGGACCACAAAGTCATTGGTCATGGTCTCACCATCATCCTTCATCTGAGGACACAGAACACGCTGACACACGAAGTAGACGGCCCCCACCACGAACAACACCATGACGACACCCACGATTGAGCCGATGGTGTTGGAGGGAGGAAAGGGCGGTTCTTCTGTAGCATCTGAGAAGAAAAAAACGTTGTTAGAGTCTGTTGAAGATCAACTCTGACGTGAAGGAATGAGAATCACACTTACAGCATCCGATCTCATCAGAGTTATCGGTGCAGTCCATGTTGTGGTCACACTTCTTATGGCGTCCGATGCACTGACTGTTGGCACAGGTGAACTGATCTAAAGGACACAGAACTACAGAAAGAGAGAGAGTGTGTGTGTGAGTGTCCCTGAAGTCATCTGTTTACAGTGTGAAGAAGAAAAACACACAGACAGCGCACGGAGCATTACCTTCACATTTGTTCTCGTCCGATCGGTCCTGGCAGTTGATTTCTCCGTTGCAGCGCAGGATTAGATCCACACACTGTTTGCTGTCGCACTGAAACTCCTCGTCCGAGCAGACGGGACAGTCGCGCTCATCGCTGCTGTCGTCACACTCGGCGAAACCATCACATCGCCACGCCTGCGGGATGCAGTCCACCTCACCCGACGCACACGAGAACTGCTCCGGAGAGCAAGTGGGTGGCTCTGAAGAGAGGTCAGGGGTCAGATGGCAGCCAATAGAAACACATAGTAAAAGCAGGACGTGAGGAGTCAGTACCTCCACAGGAGAGCTCATCCTGCAGCAGCACCAGGTGAACGGGACACGAGCAGCGAGTCGTTCCGTCACCTTTTACAATGCAGATGTGTGAACAGCCTCCGTTATCAGACGTACACGGGTGTCTGTCTGCACGACAAACAAACAAAGAAAGAGAGAGAGAGAGAGAGAGAGAGAGAGAGAGATCAGCTCTGGTTTTCCTCGAGTAAATCAGCATGAATCTGAGAAAGAGACTTACTGTACTCCTCCATGTCCAGCTCATGGACAGCGTGGATGTCGCTCAGAGATGTGATTCGTGCCTGAATCTTGGTCCGGTCCTCGCGAGTGACCTTGTTGATCCGCTCGATCATCTGCTGTTGACGGTCGATCCAGTACAAGTGGTTCCCGAACACCGTCAGTCCGACGGGCTGCAGAATGTTGGAGTCCTCGATGACGACACGATTGGCTCCTGGCGGAGTGATGAGGAGAGAGGGGGATGGTTAAGAAAGCCTTCGAGTGACATGAGTATAAGGCTGGCTGCAAGAAGCGACAGGCGGATGAGGTTAAAGTAGTGCGAGAGAAAAGTGTCGTGTAGGATTTTTGGCTCTCCCAGTACTTGGATGTCCTCCACCTGTCGGATCTTACAGCACCGCATGAAGTAAAAACAAGCCTATTGTGTATATTTGTGGTGGAGCATCTACAGCAGTGACTTTTAACCCCGTGAGCTCACCGGACAGATCACTGCTCTCGATGCGTCTCAGGTCCATGTCCGCCCAGAAGAGTCTGTTCAGCTCATTATCGATGGCAAGTGCCACCGGCTTTCCCAGACCGCTGAAGAACAAAACCTCCCGCTCGGTGCCGTCCAGAGCGGCTCGCTCGATCTTAGGTGAGCGCTCCTGCAGGTTAGTGAAGTACATGTACCTGGAGAACACACAAACGATCCTTCACATGTGTTCATGAGTCACAGTGACACACAGAGACACCATTGAACACTCATCTGACACAACTCCTCACCCTTTCTCAGGGTTCACCACGATGGCTCGGGGTTTGTCGTGTTCTCCGCGGAGAACCACACCGACTCGAGAACCGTCCGTGCGTGTGACATTGATGACGTTGGTGACTTCACTCGTCCAGTAGATGAAGCGACTGTAGATGTCAATGCTGAGGTCATAGGGCTGCAGGCCAAGGTTAGGCCCGCCTGCCATGCTGGACACCACCACCACGCTCTGAGACAAAAAACACAGCCATTCAGATGACTCTTGAGAAAATAAAAAATAAGTCACAAGCAGCCGATGTCACGTGGTTACCTGGTTACCGTCCTCCTGCACCCGACGGATAACATTCTGTTTGGAGTCGATCCAGTAGAGGTGTCGGTCCAGCGGGTCGTAGTCGATGGCACGTACGTTTCTGAGACTGTGGATGGGCAGCATGATGTCAGGACTCTGCTGCTCGTCGATGACCATACGATTAATAGCCGACTTCTGACTGAAGAGCAGGAAGGACGAGGGTGCTGACGGACAGAGAGAGAGAGAACAAAAGGGTTTTATTGAGTACTCTTACTTCACCATCATTAATTCACTGGTTTACAAACTGGGAAGGGTTAGAAATGTATTATAAATGTTATGCAATCAAACATCAGAAAAATAAGACCACCAAGCAAAAGAATTGATCATTGTGTAACTGAATGTGTTTTTGGTCTAATACAATTTGTAAGTTTAAGATCAAGTGTTTATTTGGGTGGGGGCGCAAAGCGATGAACTCTTTTCTCCAAACATGTATAACATTACTCCTAAATATCTTCAGTGTGTGAATGTGTTTAAAAATACAAAACAAATAAACACAGCACACAGAATTTCTAATGTAGATACAACTTTTATTCCGCAGGGAATTAAAGTGATTCAAAAATGAACTTCTGTCGTCATTTACTCGCAAAAGACGATTTTTGGAGGATGTTGGTAACCAGGACCCATTCACTGGCATTGGTTTTGTGTCCCTACAGTAGAAGTGAATGGGGGCCGGCCCTGTTAGGACACCAACTTACTTCAAAATATCATCTTTTGTTTACTGCGGAAGGAAGAAACTCGAACAGGTTTGACGTGATAAGAGATAATGATGTCAGAATGTTCATTGTTGGGTGAACTTTCCCTTTAATGGTGCAACAGGCCTTCTGGGAATGTAACAACTCCTGGAGTTCTCGGTGGTCCTGTGAAGGCCTCTAACTGCTCAGCTGAAGCACACACAGCGACGGCACTAAATGACACGTGAACTCACCGCTGCATGTCTTGTTGTCGGAGTTGAGCGAGTAATGAGCTGGGCAGCCGCACACAAAGCTGCTGACGGGGACAGCGAGACACAGATGAGAACAGTGACCGTTGGTAGAGGCGCACGCGTTCCAGCCGCCCTGCCGGGACGAATGAAACACCAGGATGTCCATGACGTAATCCAGGTGACCCTGTATGATGGTACGGTTCTGCCCGCTGGTCTTGTTGGCCCGTTCAATGCTGCGCTGGCTCCAGTCGGTCCAGTAGATGTAGTCCTGATACTGCGTGAGTCCAAATGGATGCGGCAGATCATCTGCTATCACCTCTCGCTCCAGACCTGCGGGACACACATATAACACTTTTACTGAGCAGCTGCTAGAGTGAAGCTGATGTGAACGCAAGTGTTGACGTCAGTGACATTCACCCAGCATGTTGGAAGATTCGATGAGCGTCGTGTCCAGATCTGTCCAGTAGAGACGGCGCTCTGCGTAGTCGATGGTGAGTCCATTTGCACGACCCACGTTCGGCACCAGAGTGATACGACCAGACCCGTCCATGGCAGCGCGGTCGATCTTAGGCCGGCCGCCCCATTCTGTCCAGTACATGAAGCTGAGAATCAGAGGAGCACACAGTGAGACCACAAAGGAAAAAACACCGTTCCAACAGAGCCTACAGGACACACGCTCACCCCTCGACAGGGTCCAGGGCCAGAGCTCGTGGGCTGTCCAGATCTTTCCACACCAGGACCTGTCTGTGCTGACCGTCCAGTTTGGCCACCTCGATGCGGTTGGTTCCGGTATCAGCCCAGTACAGGTTCTTTCCCAGCCAGTCCACAGCCATTCCCTCAGGATAATCCAGGCCGAACTCCACCACGTGCTCCAGAGCGCTTCCGTTCATAAACGCTCGACTGATGGTCTGACAAAACACAAGAAAATCAGCAGATCTAAACCACTTCCTGTGAGACGTAAGATCTGCTTCAGACAGACAGAGAGTTCCTCACCTTCAGCGTGATGTCCGTCCAGTAGATCCTGTTGTCTGTGATGTCGAAGTCGAGCGCGGAGGCTTCCTTCACTCCTGTGAGCGGGATGGCCACGTTGTTTGTGTAGGTTTCCAGAGAGATGCGTCTGATGTCTGTGTGTCGTGAGAACAGCAGAAAGGCCTCAGGAACGATACAAGTGGTGAAATCCACCGTGAGCTCCAGACCGATGGGACACGCACACGACACACCTTGAGGTTTATAGAGACACAGATGACTGCAGTCGCCGTTATCCACCGCACACGGGTTCACACCTACACACAGGAGAAATACTCACACCTTAAACATCCACCACAACAACACAACACAAGAGCCTCTTCACATCAAAGTCTTTTCTCACCGAAGGTCTTGTGAACGTATGTGGCTTTGATACCCATGAGGTCGGGCAGCTGGTCTATGATGACCTCTCGCTCAGCGCTGTGTTTGTGCACACGCTCAATGCTGCGACGCTGCCAGTCCGTCCAGTAGATGTAGTCGCCCAGCAGACTGAAGCCGAAGATGTGAGGTAGATTCTCCTGAACTAACACCCGTCTGCCCGAGCCGTCCATCTCCATCACCTGACCGAAGACAACGCAACATTCACAAACACTTCCCATCATCCCATCAACATTAGATCCAGTTTTGATTGGCTGTTTGAGAGCAGCACAGAGGGAGAAGAGAACATGACTGAAACAAGAAACAAAGTGAGAAGAGTGTGTGGAAAGTTGGCAAAACTATTAGGCAGCAATAATGAGAAGCAGCCGTGGACACACACACGGTGACCGCATGCCTCCACACACTCTGACGTGTGTGTGACACACTCATGTAAACATTCAAAAATCACCTGAATCCAAACACAACTCAATTAAAGATGGCATAAACAACATCACAATCATGAGAGTCCAGCATTACAGATGTTAACAAGAATGAGATGAAAATGACATAAACTCTCTGCCTCAATCTCATTCCCTGACACACACACACACACACAGCTGAACTCGTGATATAAACCTGTGTCACCAATCCAACATCAATCTCTTGTGTCCTGAACTCTCCTCTCAGAAACAAGTATTCCAGAACTTTCTTTTCTCCAAACACACACACACGTTTGAATGATATTTCCATCTTGAGCGCTGCGACCTCTCTGCTGGTTTGAGACTGGTGACCGCAGTGTGGTGTGGCTTTCAGATTCTGGACTATTCTAAACAGAGTGAACCGCAGCTGAGTGGAGGAGAAATCACTAACAGATGTGTGCTGCTGAAGCCACAGAACACACACTTCTAGAGCAAAGAAATCTCCTTTCACAGAATGGGCAGAGATTCAGGAGAAACTCCAGAGCACATTCATGATGTTTGTACTCAAACACACGCTCTTAACAGTCTTACCTCGATCACGTCCGTCTTGGCGTCTCCCCAGTAAATCTTTCTCTCAGTGTAATCGAGGGCGAGTCCATTGGGCCACCCCAGAGACGTGTTGACCAGCACCAGTCTGTCCGTGCCGTCTAGAGCTGCTCTCTCGATCTTTGGCTCCTCACCCCAGTCTGTCCAGTACATGTACCTGCGGCACGAGAGGTGGGACCGTCACGCTGGATTCACACTGCAGGACCTGGCATAATCTACAAAGCAAACTTGACTCACCCTGCGACGGGGTCCAGCACGATGGCTCTGGGCTCGTCCAGATCTTCCGATATCAGGATCTTTCTCATGGTTCCATTCAGCCGGGTCACCTCGATGCGGTCCGTGCCGGTGTCGGTCCAGTAAAGATTGCGTGCGATCCAGTCGACCGCGATCCCGTCCGGGTGATCCACCTGCGACGTCACCACGAACTGAGTGTCGCTCCCGTCCAGGTACGACCTGCGAATGGCTCGGACGTCGTCGTCCGTCCAGTAGACGTAACCCTCCACAGGGTCGTAGTCGATAGCGATGGCATGACGGATGTCTTCGGTCTGAAGCACGATGTCTGTGAAGTCAGGGGTGTCGAGAGAGATTCTGCGTAGGTCTGTACGTCGGGCCAGCAGGAGAAGCTGTGTGGCACCTGGTGAGGGGTCAAAGGTCAAACTGTGACACAGAAGTAAATCCACAATCACATCACGTGTCGTTCTCGAGCTCTGATTGGAAGAATCACACAACTTTTTTTCAGCTATACAGTCTGTGGGATGATTTATCGCATTCATGTATATCAGATTCACATAAAGCAGCAACATTTAATGAACAGGACAATACAGACAGGAAGTGACATCACGGCGGGTGTGTCTCACCTTCTCTGCAGGTCTTGTTGTCCTCCAGCAGTTGGACTCCGGTTGGACAGGCGCACTGGTAATACGGTTTAACCGGTGACAGCAGACACAGGTGAGAACAACCAGCGTTCTTCAGAGAGCACCGACTCGGCACATCTGACAAAAAGGATTTCATCATCATATTTCATGGCGAGCGTTAACACAAACTGACCTCTTGTGACCTCACACAGATCTGAGATGAGGTTAACAATAATTATAAACCACATCTGAATGAGACACAACTAAAACAAAAGAATGAGCGGAGAGGACTGTCATAAAGGAGTCATTTGTGACCATCATCTTATGGTTTGTCATAAATGTATATTTCTTTTGCTTTGCTTTTGCTGACAACAAATACCTCTGAACTGATACTGACAACCTGAGAGAGAGAGAGAGAGAGACAGAGAGAGACAGAGAGATAGAGGGAGAGAGACTGAGAGAGACTGAGAGAGAGAGAGACACAGAGAGAGAGAGATAGAGGGAGAGAGACTGAGAGAGAGAGAGAAAGAGAGAGATAGAGGGAGAGACAGAGACTGAGAGAGAGAGAGAGACTGAGAGAGAGAGAGAGACTGAGAGAGAGAGAGAGACTGTGAGAGAGAGGGAGATAGAGGGAGAGAGAGTGAGAGAGAGAGAGAGAGAGAGACAGAGAGAGACAGAGAGATAGAGGGAGAGAGACTGAGAGAGAGAGAGAGAGAGAGAGACAAAGAGATAGAGAGAGAGAGAGAGAAAGAGAGAGATAGAGAGACTGTGAAAGAGAGGGAGATAGAGGGAGAGAGAGAGAGTGAGAGAGAGAGAGAGAGAGAGAGACAGAGAGATAGAGGGAGAGAGACTGAGAGAGAGAGAGAAAGAGAGAGATAGAGGGAGAGAGAGACTGAGAGAGAGAGACTGTGAGAGAGAGAGACAGAGGGAGAGAGAGAGAGAGAGAGAGAGAGAGAGAGAGAAAGAGAGAGATAGAGGGAGAGAGAGAGACTGAGAGAGAGACTGTGAGAGAGAGGGAGATAGAGGGAGAGAGAGTGAGAGAGAGAGAGAGAGAGAGAGAGAGAGAGGAAGAGAGGAAGTGTGGTGAGGAGGGGGGTATAAGGAGGAGAGTTTTTAAGCGCTATGTGAAATTCTCTGCATTCAATCAGCACACAGAAGAGAAGAGAACAGAAGCTCTATTGTGTGCGCAGCCTGTGTGTATTGTTTCAGGAAACCACTCAAAGCATTATGGGAAACCAAAGCATAGACTTACTGCCTTATTGTTCAGCAGCTCTGAAATAAACTGAGCTGAAGTACAAGTGCACATTTTTACCTTTATCACACACTGCAATGTCAAGATTTCACACAAAAACATCAATCTCATGGAGAAAGATGATGATGATTGCCACACATCTGATCTCTAAACATTCCACATGTTGTGAAGATAAACCGGGATGTCTCTTACCCATTGGCTGTCTCTTCTGGCTGAAGACGTGGATGTCCATGGGTGAGAAGATGTTGGAATGGATTTCTTGGCTGTTTTCTCCCGTGTGTTTGTTACAGGAGTGTATGGAGTGTGTGTTCCAGTCTGTCCAGAATAGCGTGTCCTCGTACAGGGTCAGAGCAAACGGATGAGGTAAAGATCCTTTCACCACAACCTCCCTGTGAACACGGAGCAAAACACACGTGAGACACTTCAGGTGTCCAAAAGCACACACACAGTTATCATGAGCGCACTCGTTTACCTTCCAGAACCATCCAGATTTGAGCGGTGGATGAAGTTAAACTTAGCATCGGCCCAGTAAAGCTTCTTCTGGTCGTAGTCCAGGGTTAGTCCGTTGGGCCAGTGAATATCAGTGTCAATGATAATAGAGCGATGGGTCCCGTCCATCCCAGCACGCTCGATCTTTGGAATTTCACCCCAGTCTGTCCAATACATGTAGCTGTCAAAGAGAAGAGACACTTGAACACCTTGCTGAACATCCCAACATGATCTACATCATAACCCGTCTGCCAGTTAGAAAAAGTCTCTTGTTTGTTTCTTTATGCTGATAAACACGACACGTCTTCAGCGAAAGGAAACCTATGAAACCACACCTGGACTGCAGTGAATTTTGCCTCTGACACGGCAGAAACATTTCTCTCAACAATTACAGCAAGATATCTAGATATTGAAACTACTGCTATGTGGGTTAGAAACAAGAAGCGAGACCTGTGAGAATCCTCTCATCAGTGTGAAGAACGAGGAGAATAACTCTCATCCGGTACAACACTAGCAGATGTTAAGAGTAGAGATGTTCCGATATCCTTGTTTGCCTCGGCGCACCGATCCGATACCTGTGCTCGGCGCACCGATCCGATACCTGTGCTCGGCGCACCGATCCGATACCTGTGTGTCTATCTGTATACAGCTGTAAATACAACTAACCCTGTATTAATTATATGTGCTTCAGACTTACCCGTTAATAAAACTTACAGTTGAGTACACTAGAGTATCTGACAGACATTTGACAGCAATATTATTTATTTTTCTAAAGTCGCCGTTTTACTGGCTGGTTGATTCACTGTGAAATACTTGCA
The DNA here is from genome assembly GCA_008369825.1 of Triplophysa tibetana. NCBI lineage: Eukaryota > Metazoa > Chordata > Actinopteri > Cypriniformes > Nemacheilidae > Triplophysa > Triplophysa tibetana. The sequence continues at coordinate 184,866 of CM017897.1, forward strand.
AACAGGGGACATACTGCTAGTGCAAGTTAGCGGGCGTAAGTATGTCCTGTTTTAGAAAATGGTATCGGATCGCTAAATGAAGTACTCACCGATACCGGTACCAGAATTTTATAGTGTCAGTGGTATTTCCCATACTAGTATTGGTCTCGAAACAACATCAGCCATGATGATGATCTTGTTTGATGGTTTGTTTAAACGCCATGCCGGTTTCTGTGGCTATTTTCATGGTGATAAAATGAGGTGTCTATTACATCAGGTTTTCATCATTTATTTTTTTCTTAAATTTTAAACTATTTAATGTAAATTCAGTGATGTTGATGATGATCTGGTTGTGTGTTGGAACAGATGAGGAGTTTCAGATAAAAACACTGAAGTCATACCGTAACAGCACTTTCCCTTCATTCGTGATTTTATAAATATGTGAAGTTGATGGCGATCTCGTGTAGTGGTGTTTCAACATTCACATTTTAAAGCAGGGATGTGTGTCTAGTTGTGAGCACTGCTGAGGTTATAAGAATCATCTCTCTCTGAATCCACCTCAACTGATGATGATGATACAGAGAGAAAGCCCAGCCCTGAAGACACGTCCAGACACAACTGTGTGTGTGTGTGTGTGTGTGTGTGTGTGTGTGTGTGTGTGTGTGTGGAGAAGGTGACTCATCTCACACAGACACACACACAGGGGTGGGACTTCACATGAATGCGTTTCACTTTGGTGTGAATGTCTCAGATTTGTTGTTTGGACAGCTGCAGCATGAGGGAGGAGTAATGATGCGTTTCCTGTAAGCATGAACACCTGAGACGCTTGTAAAGAAGCATGAAGAGAGCAGTATCTGCTGTGATATTGTCAATGATATTAATTAGGGCTGCAACAACAAATTAATTAATACAATTAATAAAATCTATAATAATCAATAATGAAAATAAGTTGGTCTGATAATTAGTTGGTCTGTGAGGTCACTTGAGAGCTGAGCAATTTTACATCAAAACACATCTCCTTCCCTTTTAAAATGACCCTTTTAGACGCTTCTCTCCGTGCAGTCAGACGTGTCTCTCGGTGCATGTTTCACTCTGTCCAATGTGAGCTGCGCAGTTTTAAAGGGCTGATTTCATGAAAAACGGACTTTTTCCATCTTTAAACACTAAAATCTGGTCTCTTGTGCTTCTGACAACTCAGAAAACGTGAAAAATGACAAATCATTAAAGTTTTTATGGGAGTCTATCTCTGCAAGCCTTTGAGAAACGAGCGCTTCGGAAATCGCTCTCTTAATGACGTAAACTGCCGTTCTTATTATAATGTAAGACCCCAAGGACCTGCAGCAACGTAAAGAAGATAAAATGTCACTGTGACAAGTTTGTGCGTTCACTATTAGAAAGCAATGTGTGTGGCTTGTAAACATTTACATTTATGCATTTGGCAGGCGCTTTTATCCATTACATTGCAATATCCTATACATTTTATACATCGGTATGTGCAATCCCCTGGGATCAAACCCACAACCTTTTGTTGTCAACATAATGCTCTTACCACTGAGCTACAGGAAAGCATGCGGCGGGATTGTCCTATGTAACGTTAATTTAACTTAGAGAAATAGGGATGTGTTTGTCTTGAGTATCTTCATTTGTGTGTATGGTTTATAATCACACGACGCTGTTCTCTCTCCCAAAGTGGTCGTGACCGGACCAACAGGGACCGGAGGGGCTTCGCGAATGGCCCCGGGGGAAACAGGTTTGCTTATCGAGAATAATATGTTTCGTGGTCAAAGACGAGACCTTGTTTCTCGTTCGCTCTATGTGACCATACTTTATTGTCTTGCCGCTGGAAACACAAGTGCTCTTAGCACGTTTTCTGCTGAAAAGGGGGCGGAGACTAACAGCTCACTTGCACTTAAAGAGACACACACACCGAGACAGCGCGTTTCTCCTCACATGCAAAAGTGGGCACGTAGCGCATGGTATATTAAAAGATCTGTGGTGTATTATGAGCTGAAACTTCACAGACACATTATGTGGAGCCCTATGATTTATATTACATTTGTGTAAAACTTCAAAAGAATCACTCCTTTAAAGTACGCAGTTTTTAAATCAGACGTGTTTGGCATCTCTTCAAGCTGCGCACTTTTAAAGTTTAAGAGGGAGAGTTGTTTAAAATGACAAAATGAAAGATTATTTTCAGTCATGGAGAGAGAATTTTCCTTTTTGAGTGAACTTGCCCTTAAAGTATAATTTTTTTCTGGACACTTTTTTCTGTACTTCACTAAATTTAAAATAATATAATCTGTTCACCTCATCCAGCTAGATGAATTACTTAAAAAACAAGATTCTGCATCTACATCTTGTTTTATGGTCTTTAAAGAGAAACAAAGCAGAACAGAGATTCTCTCCTCTCAACAGAATTGAATGCTCAAGCAAATCACTCTTGGGCAGAGATCAGAACATGTTGACATAACCAGTGTGTGTCCTTTAAGACATTGTCTAGACATGACAATCAATTTCTCTGTGTTCATGAAAACCCATATAACTACCAGCCTGTTAAACATAAAGATTCAGAAAACAAGATGAAACATGTCAGGACCACCACCCTTAACATACAGCAATGATTTACTTTCGCTCTGTCCATCAAACATAACATACATGACACAAACACACATACTCCGTGTCTATGAGATGATGTGTTTTACTAAAACACTTATGCTCTGAGACGACACTTATAATAAACAACCTTTGATTCAGGGCTGGGCGATATACCGGTCCATACCGAATACCGATGTGTATTTTTATTATGAGTTTTTTTTAATACCACATTACCATTGTATGTCGCTTAAACAACGTGCAGAGCGCAACACTGTTTCAGTGAGGTCCATTTTCACTGTTGCACGTGACCAGCCATTCACACAGAATGTGTTTTTGTATGCCGCGTCACTACTTTATCATCATTTTTCTATATAAATGCCCTAATCGGAGACGTTTGGATGTTTGCGTGCGTCTCGAGCGGTAACATTAAATATTTATTTCCCGTCGCAATGGGAGCGCGCACCTAGCGGCTGAACAGCTGCACAATTGTAGCAATTGCAAGTTCGCATTACGTTATTTTATATATATACTCACGAACAAAGATTTTCAAAAAACAATTGTGTTCCCCTCATATCTGCTCAACATAAGCATATATAATATGATGTGTTTTTTGTTTGAACTGTTTCTCTATATGCTATGATGAGAAATAAGGGTCTGGAAGGAGGATTGACGGCGTGCTGCGATCGTTTTGCTCTCAAATATCTAACCCTAAGATTTCAGGAAATTATGAAGCCATTGTGTCCATGTAAAACACAACAGACATCACACGCATCTTTCAACGGTACAATTGTTTCTAGTCTGCTCTTCTGAAATAAAGCTCTTCTGATTTTTTTTTCAACTATTCATTTCTGGGTGAGTGCACCTGAAGTTGGGAGGACGCTTCCAAGAAATAAAGTTCATTTCAAACCCTGTTCTCGATTTATTTACTAAAATATTATGTATGGAAGTCACCTTTGCATGCTATTCTGTTGTTAAAGAAATCTAAACTTTGCAGTTATTATAGGGGTTACTGTCACCATGACAGTACAAAAGGTCATTTTAAGTCAATCAACAGCACTATTTCCTCTCTCAATCAGTAAAAAAACCCCGCCATGTACCGGGAAACCGGTATAAATCTGGAAAACACATTTATATAAGTTTTTGGTCATACCGCCCAGCCCTACTTTGATTGCATTCATACAGCGAGTGTCTCTTGAGAATTAAACACATGACTACACGAGGCTAAAATATAGGGCTGTAAGATATGAAAGAAAAATGCGATATGATATTTCTAGGGGTGTAACGATACACTCAGGCTCAGCTCACGGCTCGGTACACATCTCTATGCTGGGTTCACCATACGATACGGATATTTGGAACAAAATAAAAGAATAAAACTGAGATTCAAATAACATTTATTTATTTTAACATATAAAATATTAACAATATGTTTTGTTGCACATACAACTTAATAAAGAATTGTAACATTTTAAGGCTTAACTGAACCTTCTGTACAGCAGGTTTGTCACTGAAATACGCTTTAACAGGAAATCAATTAAGATCAGTGTCAATGTTGACAGCAAATTTTGATTTTGACCATCATTTTAGTTTTAGTCAACGAAATCTTCAGTCTATTTAGTCTACTTAAATCTAACTGGCTTATATAGTTTAATTTGTGTAATTAAGTGTTCCATAAACTCTTTTGACATGATTGTCTTAACTTCTTTACCTTAGAATTAAAGGCAGGGTGGGTGATCCTGTCCAGAAACATTCATGCTGGTTGGAAATCTCTTTACATCCTGATAGCAATCAAGAAGTATAGTGGTCAAATCATATTTTTATAATAACATATTGTCTATGAAAGGCGTAGGATTAAAAATCACTTGCTCAATCAACACAGTCTGGCCGAAGACTGTGACTGGTCATTTGTACATTTTCAGCCAATTTATTTTGCACACCACTGCGCACCCTGTTCACACAGACATCACACCACATCAATGCGCTCACGTCCACGGTGTCAATATAGGGAGAATGCCTAACATTCAGCAACAGTCAAACTTTCATGCGAAACCGACAACAAGTCAATCTACAAAACGAAAGACAGTTTTTCGAAAAAGCAGTGACTGAAAAACTGGAATGAACATGGGTTCAGATCTCACACGATGGAGCTCCAACAGGCAAAGGGTCTGAAAGACGATAACATGGTTGTTCTCCTTCTTTTAGACAGGTATGTACATGCTTCCAGAAAGATATAATGTATTCAGTTTGTAATTGGTAACGTGGATTTACGAAAAACATTCATGTGTTTGGAGGAGGTGTGGACTTGGACTGCAAATAGCATAAAGTATGGGATTATAATTTCAGTGCTAGCAGACTAAAATTAGCATCTTTCCAAATCAAACACCCCACCTTTAAATTAAACCAGATCATTGTCTTTATTTAAAAAAAATACTGTAACTACTGGATATGCATTGTTGCAACACAGAGAATATAAGACCATGAACGACCTGTAGCAGTTCATTCAGCCTCATTTTGACTCGTTTGATCATTGAAAAGGGGGCGTTGCCCACTTTTGCATGTGAGGAGAAACGCGCTGTTTTGGTGTGTGTGTCTCTTTAAGTGCCTGTGAGCTGCTAGTCTCCGCCCCCTGTTCATACACTACATTCAACCAATGAACATATCACATAAACTGCATTACATTTCTTCCATAATGCAAATCACAAACATGATTGGATCTTTAGCATGTCTTTCATTCTTTTAATGTACAGTACGACTCACTTCACTCATCATTTCTCTGAACAGAACTGCGCTGGTTTCTCTTGGCTTACTTTATATAGCATTTAACGTGATGCAGGAGCTCATTTTAGTGGATAAATGAACAGTAGCATATAAAAAAAGTTCGTGATTGACTTTGTAATGCGTTTTAGGATGACTTGACAGTAGTCACGCTTCAAGTTTGCTGTGTTTTACCACCGATTGTGGAGGAAATAAGACCGCTCTGTTAACCACATGGAGACACAGATTGTCTTGTGCTTCCCCTTCTCCCAGAGACGCCTCTCTACCGCATATGTGAGATAAGCACACATGACGCGCTGGGGCAGAGTAGGTAGCGTCTTGACTGCTCAACAAATAAAATTAACCATCATATCATAAGATATGCACATCTCTCTAAGGATTTTTATGGCTTAAAATGAGGCGGAGGGGGTGCCATCCTGATCTTGTACGCACACACAAAGGCCTACTGTACCCGGCCTACATGCCCACTCATGCATGTGAGGAGAAACACAATGTTTTGGTGTGTGTGTCTCTTTAAGAGTAAGTGAGCTGCTAGTCTCCGCCCCCTACTTTTGTCATTGTGTTGAAACTTCACACATGCGAAAACAACAATGGCGGCGGCGCAATGGGGCAACATTATAATAAGATCGGCTGTTTACGTCATTAAGAGAGCGATTTCTGAAGCGCTCGTTTCTCAAAGGCTTGCAGAGACTGACTCACATAAAAACTTTAATGATTTGTCATTTTTCACGTTTTATGAGTTAGCAGAAGCCCAAGAGACCAGATTTTAGTGTTTAAAGATGGAAAAAGTCCGTTTTTCATGTCTTGTGAAGACACCCCACATCATTTTGGCGAGAGTCTGAGGCGCCCGCCTACAATTCTCGGTGCAGGAAAAGCCCTGTCACTACGATGCACATGGTAACATTTTAGCATCATGAAATATACAAAGTATTGTTAGACATTTCGGTATATTGTGCACCTTACAAAAATAAATGAAAACAAGGTTCAGAATACCCCGAAAGATTTCCCTGACTTTCTGTGAAATGATCTTGTGTGAGACGAGCGTGAGAAGCTCATCTTCTTCTCTGATATCAGTGTGTACTCACCCTCGGCAGGGATCCAAGGCGATGGCTCTGGGCTGGTCCAGATCCTGCCAGAATAAAACTTTTCGGAAGGCTCCATCCAGCTCGGCCACCTCTATGCGATTGGTCTCCGAGTCGGTCCAGTAAAGCTTATTGCCGAGCCAGTCACACGACAAGCCGTCCGGTGAGGGCAGACTGGACACGACTGTTGTCTGCACCCCGCTGGGCACTGACGTGTTAAACACGGTCCGTTTAATGGCCTCCTCGCTCACGTCGCTCCAGTATATCAGCCCCTGTCCATAAACATAATCCACCGCCGCCGCGTCCTCCAATCCGCCGATGACCACAGTGGCGTTCGCCCGACCATGAGCCGCGTCCACCACTCGCAGATCTCGCCGGTTTGCGTACAGGAGCAGAGGCAGGCCTGTAGGTCAGAGGTCAAACATCACTTACTCAACTTTAAAAACAAGGCTTTAACCGCAAATAAATACACATCTAATAAACTAAAACTACACACTCAATGTTTTTTTGTGCAGAAACAGTCAATAATAATCTAATTTAAATAAAATTGAAGAAATGCTCCACGCAATACTACACGTCTTGAAATAACTTTGAATCAATCGCGTGACGTCAGCAGTGCTTGAGAGCTCGCGCACTCGCTCTTCAGGAATCTGGCATCAAATCAAACCCCAACGTGACACATCGACCGCAGAACAACTCAACACTCTCCGGTGTTAACACGGCGTGTTTCCTTCCTCAAATATTTATAAAGCTGCAGCAGGAATCCCGCTCGAGTCGTGTGAACACACACCTGTTCTCATGCTTATAAAACACTTTCACACTTCTGACGAGACACATCTAGAGAACACTTCAACTTTAAAAGCTGAAAAACTATAATAAACTTCTCGTGTTGATCTCGGCTGACGATAAGTGAGATTCACGGGCCTTTAGTGAGCGCAGGCCACGGGAGACTTGAGGAGAAATCACGGAGATATTCGAAGACAAAACGAGTTTGAGTTGCAGCACTAAACAACACCGAGCGAGTTAAGTGAACAAACGAAAGATAAACAAATAAGGTTGTTTTAAAAAAAAACAAGCACAACAAACACAACACACCTGAGGAAAAACATCAAACGTTAAGTAGATATGAGACGAGCTCCAACAACAACAACAATACAACAGCACAGCTAACATTAGCATCGACACACACACACACACACACACTACACAACACGACCGATTCACACACTCTAAACACAGATTCGGCGCGTGTTTTTTTCACTCTAGTGTTGTTTGCGCGGTCGTGATATGAACCCGATGGCTAAAGTGAGTGAATTCGGTGTTGAATGTGAACTCACCTCGTATCTGCAGACACAAAGTACATATTAAAAGGCTCTGTAGTACTACGGCACCCATCTTCAACGCTCAGCCGCGCCGCTTCGCTCGCATCGCTCCGGCTGCGCGTGTCTGTGATTCGGATTCTTCGGTTTGATTGTTCGTTGCAGTTTTTCATCGATTTGATGCTTTCGGTGGTTTAATGTGACCGCGACATTTTACCGTCCGTCCGTCCGTCTGTCCGTCTCCTTCCGCTCACACGAAAAATGCCCGAACGCTTCCCAACCCTTCCCCCCTCAGTCCCTCTCTCTCTCTCCCTCTCTCTCTCTCTATTGTTGTACTTCATCGCACGCGTTGCTCGCTCCGTATCCGATCATGACGCAGGGGAAACGATCGTCTGATATTAGAAAATAAAGTCGTGCGAATGTCGCGGGCACGTGTATGAAGCAGGGAATCGCATTCCAGACGCACTAGTTTCTGCCGCGGCGGCGCGCTGCGGCCTGGACGCGCACAACACAAAGACGTGAACGAGAAATGGCGTTTGTGTTTGATTTAACATCATGAATACACGTGTGTGTGTGCGGACAGACCTTCTGTGAGCTGTCATCTCTACCGAACTTGCCTGTTACTGTTGTACTTCATGACAAACATGATGAATGCTGTTAAAAAGAATCGCTTTTATTTCTTGCAAGAGAATAATTACATCAATCTCAAATTTGTCTGTAAAAGCCACAACTCACCAAAATCTCACCAATAACATGTTAGAAAATACCAAAGCAGTACAAGAGATAGTCATCATGGACAGATTTATAAAACTCATGCGCATGATCAGTGATGCTCTATTATTCATAAACACCCATCAGAGGACAATAATGACACGGATCTCGAAATGATCTGCCGAAATTACAAATGTTAGAAACCTTCACACAACTGCAAGTATGAAAAAGTGAAATGCACAATATCGATTGAAATGATAGTGTTGGTGACACAGAAGAAACACATCCATCAGTGAACAAAAAACAGACTGTAGTGTAAAAGAAAAACACATCCACAATGTCAGCGATACACACTGATTACACACTTCATTCCGGTGCTGAATGTCAGAGAAACACAAGAGACAACTGACAAAAGATCATTTCAACAGAAGAGAAATCTGATCATAGTGCTCCTCTAAAGTCATAACGTGACATGACAGGAGAAAATGACATTACACCCCATCATTCCTGAGTTCAGTGTATTGCTTTTCATTTCTATTTGAATTCACCTCCTCAGAAGAAACACCGGCGGTGTTCAGAATCACACGCTGTTCAAGTATTCACTGAATTGTCTCTTTGTCGTCAATGAAAGAGGACGTGTCAAACTTCGTAATGAAGGTCATTGAGTTCCAGTCTGGTGTAGTGACGCCGGTCGAAGGACTCCATCGCTTTACGAGCCACCAGAGCCAGAATGAGCAGGAGAAAGATCAAGGTGATCACCACCACGGCCACCAGACTGTTCTTCCACATCATGCGTGAGAATCTGTTCTTCCCCAGAGCAGAGGACACATCCACAGCTCGCTGCTTTGACTCCATGTCCAGCAGAACCACAGGAGTCCCTGCACTCGCCGGAGACACCGCTGATGATGATGACGTCATGATGGAGGTGCTGGTTGTTGTCGTGGTGATGATAGTGGTGGTCGTGGTTGTGGTGGGAGTTGTAGTTGTTGGCTGTGCTGTGGGGCTTTTGGCTTTGGTGGGCTTGAATGAATGTGACTCCGGACCCCTCATGGGTTTGTTGGGTCTTCTGTTGGGTTTGACAGCAGGCCGCTGGTGGACTCGTGCTTTAGTGACGGTGCTTGTGCTTTGTGTTGTTGTTGTAGGTTGTGTGGTGGTTGTAGTGCTGGTCATATGTGTGGTTAGAAGTGTAGCATGTGTCTCGGTCGGATCTTCTTCGGTCTCTGCTGCTGATGTCGTGATGGTGGTTGTGGTTTGTTTTGTTGTAGTTGTTTGTTGTGTTGTAGGTGATGTTGTGGTTTGTGGTGTTGTAGTTGTTTGTGGTGTTGTAGGTGCTGTGGTGGCGGTGGTTGTTGGTGGTGCTGTGGTTGTTTGTGGTGTTGTGGTGGTGGTTGTTGTTTGTGGTGTTGTGGTGGTGGTTGTTGTTTGTGGTGTTGTGGTGGTTGTTGTTGTTTGTGGTGTTGTGGTGCTCAGTTGTGTGTTTCCAGCAGTCGCAGGTTTGGCTGTGGTTCTTCCATTAACTTTAGTTGTTGGATGAGTTAACCCTTCAAGAAATAAAACACAAGCTGGTCCTGGACGTCAGAGGTACAGTGCAATGTCTGGTGTGTGTGTGTGTGTGTGTGTGTGTGTTTCTGGTGTTTCTGTGTGAGTGTGTGTTGTTACTGACCTCTGAATATGTTGTAGGTGTTGACTCCAGCATCAGCGGCCATAAGAGGACAGTCCTGCTCACTCGGACAGTTGAACAGATGACAGTTTTCACCACCGGACTCTTCCACTGGCTTATACACCACCAGATTACACTTCACACCTGTGAGAAACATCACACACACACGCCGCTTTAATGAAAACTCACTGACGGTGTGACGGCGGCTGAAACATTAACACGGTTACCTGGCTTCACATCTTCTGAGCAGCAGGTCAGGATGCAGTCTTTCTCTGACGGCTTCTGTCGTGGAATCATCACCGTTCCCTTGGTCAGAGCCAAACGTATGTTCACAGTGACACCTCGATGTTGTCTGGAATAACACGTCTCTCTGTCAGACTCCGACGTCACGCTACAGACGTGTAGCAGGACGCACGCGAGCAGCAGTCTGTTCCTGATGACAGACATGACTCTGACTTCAGAGGATACAGCAGTGAGGAGAGGATCCTACAGATCTGCAACACACACAACACTACTTTACTTCAAACATGATTCCATCTTTCAGAGAGAAAAAGAGATTGCCAGAGTCCAAAGATCTCAACTCAGTGGTCAGCTTGCGTCGCTTTACACACTTCAGTAAAGGAAGAAAATATAACAAATACACAAACAACTTGGACAATGAAAAAAACTTCAGAAAAATCACCCATTCTTGTGTACTTTTATACGAAAGAAGTAATCCCAATGCCACCTGACAAACATCAAAATACAGAAGAAAACAGAAAGACGAGTTCAATAATCCATTACCCACTGTCACCTCATCAGTTTTCATCATTATAAGACATAAATGTTTTCTCTCATTAAAAAGAAGGACCGACCGATGTGTGCTGTGTGAAGTTGGAGGAGCTGAAACACTCTCCGTCTGAATCTCCAGCAGACAGAACTTTGATCCCCTTAAAGAAACATTTATGACACACAAGATATAATGCCGCGCTTATCATCACACATTATCTTATCAATGTCAAACATGAACTTGAACAACATGTGCACTGATTTCACAATGTTTCATTGATGATTTATGTGCTGAAATCACTTTTTAGGTAAACCAGCTCTTCGTGTGCGGCTGTGGTCCTATAAACACCATAAAGATCCTTCATAACACATGAATTCACGACAGACTTCTGGCTGATGTTCAATGTGACAGATGATGTGTCGTGTGGTGCTGATGCTGCCGGTCGCTATGGAGACTGAGAGTCCGGTGTGTGTGTGGGCCATGTCGTGATGCAATCTTAATGAAATATACAACACACGAAAACAGCGAATATAACGATACCTTTATTCATCTTCATGTGCACGATGTGAATATTCCATGACGGAAAGAGATTTTATTTGCAAACAATAAACTAACGACACGGAAGGACTCAGTGTAGACGCTCGAATGAGACTCGCATTTAAAGCCCTCGAACACACAATCACAAGTCAGACACAAACACAGATTTCCTGATGTGAAATGACATAAACATTCATCAAATTCATCAATCTTCACCTACCATGAGCTCTGTGCGCGTGGATCAGCCGCTCCTGTGACCCATTTCTGTGTCTTTGTCCTCCACTGGTTGTTCGTGATGATGATGATGATGATCTACACACACACACACACACACACACACACACACACACACACACACGGGGAGAGAGAGAGAAAGGAGGAGAGGGAGAGAGATAGAGAGGCAACGAAACAATACGTGTATAGCAGTAATCTTCATCAAGCCAACGATTTACAAGGATTTATTAGTATTTTTTTGTAAAAAAAGTGTTTAGTGCGTCGCTCGAAGGTTTTCTGCACATGCGCGTGACTGCCATCTGCTGGTCAAAGACATGAAGCGCATCTACACTTTACAGCCTTAAGATTTACAACGATTTTACATCTTGTTGCTTAGTTTAATCGTTTAAATACAAAACATATTTTATGACACCTACATTTTTCGCTTAAAATATTCCCATGATCATTCTTTTCTCAAGTGTTATCATTGGATGTGTACCAAAAAAATGCCGTCTGTGTTTCACATCTTAACAAAACAGAAGTTTAGTTTCCCTGAATAATAGTTATTACCAATATATGGCTATACAACGTATAGAGGTTTCCTTGTGATGATGTATGTCAAAAAGACCTTAATTCTGTCTATTTAAACGGAATTTAAGGAAGACCTTAGTATGGTAATTGTCTTTTATTATTTAAATTATTATTTTCATTGATTGCATCAACAAACCATACGTACGCTTTTTTATCTGTGCCCTGAGGTGATTTATATGTTACACACTCGAAACCTCTATGGCTTTAATGAAGTAGTAGTATTGTGAATTTTCTTAATTTATTAGTTCTTTGCTTGATTGCACCATCAAACCAAATGTGTTGTGTTTTGCCAGCATTTCTGTTTAAATAATAACATAACATATATATATATATATGAAAAAAAAGACCGTAAATTCAGGCGTCCTCATGTGGTGATTTATGTGAAGTACACTCGGATCCTTTTACGACTTTTTCTTCATTTATCCTATGTATTTTCTTCAGTAATTGCATAATTAAACTATGTGTTTGTGGTCTGGGGTGATTTATGGGAAATAAAGTCGAATCCTAATTGAAAGGCTTTAAATATTACATATTTGATTGGCGAGACCAACGTAACATTACCTGCAGGCGCCCTCCTGTGGTGATTAACGTGAAGTACAGGTAAGTATGTTTTTCAAATGAGGAAAAATGAAAGCCTTATTTAATTACTTCATTGATTGCTTGATTTAAAATACATGGTTGTGTTCTGTCTTTGCCCTCTTGTGATTCATTTATGTGGTAAAACGGCTGTCTCGCGCTGAATGAATTCCCCGGACTCGGCACAAGATGGCGTCCGCAGGGCTTTGCGGCAGCGTCCGATCATTCACTCGTTTACATTCATTTACATTTTTCTTAAATTCTTAATTTTTGATTACACAGTCTAGATCCTGTAACGCTTTGAGTTAGAGAGAGATAGAGAGAGAGAGAGAGAGCGAGAGACACAGAGAGAGACAGAGAGTTTTACTTATAGACTTTTAATTTTATTCCATCTTATTTTTTATCTTAATCTGTATTGGTGCATGTTTATATTTAATCTTGTGCTTTGGCAATGTAAATTTTCTTTTATCATGCCAATAAAGCTCCTTTGAATCTTGAATCTTGAGAGAGAGAGAGACAGAGAGTGAGAGAGAGACAGAGAGTGAGAGAGACACAGAGAGTGAGAGAGACACAGAGAGTGAGAGAGACAGAGAGAGAGAGACACACAGAGAGTGAGAGACACACAGAGAGTGAGAGAGACAGAGAGTGAGAGAGACAGAGAGTGAGAGACACACAGAGAGTGAGAGACACACAGAGAGTGAGAGAAACAGAGAGTGAGAGAGACACAGAGAGTGAGAGACACACAGAGAGTGAGAGACACACAGAGAGTGAGAGAGACAGAGAGTGAGAGACACACAGAGAGCGAGAGAGACAGAGAGCGAGAGAGACAGAGAGCGAGAGAGACAGAGAGCGAGAGACACACAGAGAGTGAGAGAGACAGAGAGTGAGAGACACACAGAGAGTGAGAGAGACAGAGAGTGAGAGACACACAGAGAGTGAGAGAGACAGAGAGTGAGAGACACACAGAGAGTGAGAGAGACAGAGAGTGAGAGACACACAGAGAGTGAGAGAGACAGAGAGTGAGAGACACACAGAGAGTGAGAGAGACAGAGAGTGAGAGACACACAGAGAGTGAGAGACACACAGAGAGTGAGAGAGACAGAGAGTGAGAGAGCACACACCTCAGAAACACTCAAGAGATTAAACTGCAGTGTGAGCATGATGAAGTCTTCAAAGATGTTTGGCCGAATCACTCTTTATCATCGCAAATCATCATCATCACAACAGCTTGATAAAACAGCTCACATTCTTCTGTAGAATAGTGCAACACAATAACATGAAGAACCCAAAGTTGATTGACAGGAGCACATCTCTCATCCGCCACACACTGAAACACACCTTCATTCAGACCACCAGTCAAGAGTTGAGACACAGAGTTCTTCATGATCCCTTCAGAGTTTTATGAGCGGATCTAAATGTTTGCTAACAAATAGGTTTGTGGACCATATACAGTTTTATATGGAGGAAGTGAAACAAAAGTGAGTGTTAGCAGTCAAGATAATATGTGATCACTTATATTCTCTAAACATCTTTGAGGGTTTGGACGGTAAAGGAAGTGCAAACATGTGACTGGTGATGTCATGCGATTATTATATGAATCTCTGAGTGCTTGTTTACTTCATTTCTTTCCAGTGCCGAAAGATACGGAATGACCTGATCTGAGCAAAATAAAGTGTTGTATTGAATGACTTCAGTCACGCGAGTACACACGAGAGATCTTCAGCTCTGACAGATGACCTGTACTTCACATGGACATCATTCATGCGGTCAGTTTCTCAAAAGAAAGACCTGAGACGTCATCAATGAGCTACAAGAAGCCCTTATATCTGAGGTACTGGACCAAACGTTTAACTCACAGGCTCAATCTGTTCAACATTCATCTGTGATGTCAGTCTGAAGATCTCAGGACACCTCGATGATTTCCATGCTTCCAGAGAAACTGGACCGACTGGCCATGTGTGTGATGTCCTCTCTCGAGTGAGTCTCTGACATTCCGTCTCCAAACTCCATCTGACAGCTCCGGCGTTTCAGCTGTTTCTCAAAGCTGCTCTCCTCGTGCCAGCTCCTGCGAGAGTCGCCGCAGTCTCCTCCACGCTGCCGCCCGCGCCTCCGCACGCTCTCCGGGTCCTGACCGCAGCCGAATATTGCCGATGTGGAATAGAACCGGGCAGAATCGGAGGAGAGGTACCAGCCGCTGGCCACCGGGGCCAGGAGGATGTCGGAGTGCCACTCCTTCAGCCGGACCGGCCCGGATCCTGACAGGACACCGCTGGGAGTTTCCTCCATGCTGCCGCTGCGATGTAACGCCTGACGACACGGAGATGCTGCGGGACTGTGATTGACTGAAGCCGTCTGCGGTTTGGCCGGTGGGCTGTGTTCTGAAACCTCCTGCATGGGTGAGAACTGACAGGGTTTGCTGGCTGAATCTTTGGAAGCGAGCGGTTGGGAGAGTTCTGGGCCGTCAGGATGAGCGCTTGGTGGCGACGCTCCAGACTCAGCGTATGACTTGATGTCCAGAGAGAAGGAGCGTTTGGGTCTGGTGTTCTCCTCCGCCAGCTGCAGACCGCACATCCCTCGGGTCATCAGATGTTGTTCGGAGAGCGACTCCTGTGATCCGCTGACTTCAGACTTCAGATCTTCTGACCGATCCACCTGCAGCACGGCTCTGGGCTTGATCGGCGCTTCACTCACACACTTGAGCTTCTTCTCAAAGTCCAGCAGCTGACCCAAGAAGTTGAAGTTGGGCGAGATGGTGGGCCGCTTCTCTTTCACAAACCTGTAGAGAAACAGGAGAACATGTCAGGGTCACACGACACCGTTCCAATTTGTTCATAGAAAGAAATCTGTGCGGTACCTGTAGGCTTCATCTAACGTCATGTTCATTCTCTTCATGATGTAAGCGATGGCGATGGTGGCCGAGCGGGAGATTCCAGCCAGACAGTGGACCAGAACTCTTCCGTCGCTGGCCTTGGCTTTCTCTGACAGGAAACAAGCAGAGGTCAACAGATGGACACAAGACTCTCCAGCACTGTCAGCGCGTCACATGCTCTCCTCTCACCTATGAAGTCCACTGATCTGTCCAGCCACGGGAGAATCTTCTCGCAGAAGCTGTCGTTGACCGGCACCCGCAGGAAATGCCATTCAGAGATGAAGTCGGGTTTGGGACACGTGTTACTGGCGTTGAGCACGTAAGCGATGTCATTCTGCTGCATGAGCTCCTGTGATGTCAAAGTTGGTCGTGTGAATTCATCTCAAACTGGAAATAAAAATGATCATGAAATGGTGCGGAGGGTCGAGACGGACCTTGTTGAGAACATCTCTCTGGCAGCCCAGGTACAGGTGAGGCAGAATCCGCGTGGGACCGACGCTGGTGATGGGGAGAGACGGTTGAGAGATACAGGACGGAACCAGTGTGGATTTCCCTTCACACAGACCTGGGAACAGATGTGAGAACTCCGCAAAACCACCTGTCAATCACCACAGAGAAATCCCATCACAGACTGAAAGTTCACCCAATAATATCAGTTTCTCGTCATGTCAAACCTGTACGAGATTCTTCTGCAGAAAACAAAAGAAGATATTTTGAAGAAAGTTGGCTGCTGGACACAAAACCAATGCAAGTGAAAGAGGTCCAGTAAAAAACATTCTTCAAAATATCTTCTTTTGTGTTCTGCGGAAGACAGAAACTCGTACAGGTGTGACATGACGAGAGGCCGAGTAAACAATGACAGAATTTTCATTTTGTGGTGAACTGTCCCTTTAAGTGTGTCTATCACAGATGACATCATCACCGGACTCTAAACAATCTGAAACTCAATGTTACTCTGCTAACTCTGCTAATCACACAAACACAGAGAGAAAGAAATGACATTTCTGTTTCTCTTTCATGTCCCCAGACACAAAGCAGCTACTGACTGATTCTAATGAACACTCGTTTCCTACATTCACTTCCTGTTTACGCTCACTGTTCACATTATTGTCCAGACCTGAGAGCAGATGAACAGATGGGAAACGTTTCTCCAGCTTGGCCAATAGGATGCTGAGAAAGGCTTCAGATGAAAGAGAGGCGGAGTCAGCTGAGCTCTGGTCATACACCACCACCTCCTGACCCTGAAGTTCCAGCTGCAACACACAACACTTTGTTTAGTGTTCATCACATGCACACAAACGCCACACAAGTTCCATTTCAAGCGTGTTTCAGGAATCAAAATAGAAATATAGTCACATGATCACAGAGAGATACACAAATAACTGTGGGATGAGGTCACATGGCGACCTGTTGCTGGAGTGAGAAGGACGGCTTGTTGACACTTTAAAAGGAAATCCTCCTGAGAGGAGCAGTGAAGAGCACATCCCATGAGCGCTCTGGAGATCTGTATGTGCACGAGTCATTGATTCATGTGTTTGACTCACCTTCCTCTTGGCAGAATGCTGCAGGAGTTCAGTGATTTGGATTTTATCTTGCTGTAATCTTCTCTTCATCAGTTTGGAGCAGTTGACATTCACCGCCTCCAGAATGTGACAGGTGTTGTATTCCACGAACGGACGGCTGTCGATTAGCAGCACGCGGTCCAGACCGCCCTCCAGCAGAGCCACCAGCCCCTCGGGCCCGATGGAGCGCACCGAACTCATGACCCTCACCCTCAGCACATGAACGTCCTCATTGTGTCTGGAGCTGATGAGGTCACGGATCAAGAACACACGGCGGTGCACTGACTGACTCTGTGTTAGATCAGTGGCGTGAACCACATCACCTCATACACCTCCTCACTGCTGAAGACCTCCTCACACACCTGTGGACACACACAAAACTCTCAGCATCATCACATCACATCTGACTGACTTTTGGATCATATATGTCGTGTCATGAACAGCAGACGTGTAGTTTTCTTTCATTCTGCAGTGCTTCGTTTTATTCTCTGTGTATTCTCTTAAAATCCTTCATTCTCAGAATAGAACCATCACACAGAGTGAACGAGACACAGTGACTGTTGAATGTTAAAGAACGCAGAGACTGCTGAGGCCTGGTGTTTTCGGTGGTGTTCATTTTCTCTGACCTTCACTGTGTTTCATGAAAGGTGTTTGCTCAGAGGTGATGTATGGTCCGCTGGTCACGTTAGGCTCTCTGAGCGAAGGTTAACAGCTCAAGCTGTCTTTCAGAGATTAAATCAAGAGACTTTGATCAGAACACAAACAGACAAAAGTCTCAATCTTCTCTCTGACACGCCTGTGTTATGATGACGGTGACATCACACTTTACATTCATTCATTTAACAGATGAGCTTAGTCTTATATACAAACAAGCATAGGGCTGGGCGATATAAATCACCATTCAGGCTAATTAAACATGTTGAAATCAATTTAATGTTTTCTGCACAGTTCTTTTGTGATCTACGGCTGTTTGATCAGTAGGAAGTAATTCTCCATCAAGATAACGTTTATTTGAAAAAGCAACTCTTGTCTTCTTAGCTATGAATCAACTTCATTATCATAAAAAACCTGAAAAGGTTTGAAAAACAGCGATAGAATATGACCACAGACATTTCCTGGAACTAATCGTTCTTCTTCTGTTTCCCATATTCTGAGTTTTTGCACAAGAGCTTTCAGATGTGGCGGCATTTAACCGCAAGTCCTTGAGAAACTGAGAGCATAAGAATCTCACGATATATCGCCCAGCCCTAAACAAACACACAACTACACAAACTCCAACAACTGTTTTTCTAAAACACAAACTCATTGTGCGTCATCATGGTTCAGCAGGATCTGATCTCTGACAGCTGAAGCGTTTGATTTCACCAGGGGAAATTCTTAATTCCTCTTGAACAGAACAGAAGAAAATCACTTCTGATGTCACACATGATTTCAAACCACAACAAACGCATTCTGATGAAAGAGCAGCGAGTTTATAACCTACCCACAATCCTCAGAGACAACACACATGATCACACTAAACATCTGATTGATCTGTATGACATTACACATTATCTCTGAATATTATCTGACTGATGATCTCTGGTGTTGTGTGATGAGATAACACCACCATCATCACATCATCATCATCATCACCACATCATCATCACATCATCATCACATCATCATCACCATCACATCATCATCACATCATCATCATCACATCATCATCACCACATCATCACATCATCATCACATCATCTTCACATCATCATCATCATCATCATCATCATCACATCCTCATCATCATCATCATCATCATCACATCATCATCACATCATCATCATATCATCATCACATCATCATCATCATCATCATCATCATCATCACCACATCACATCATCATCACATCATCTTCACATCATCATCATCATCATCATCATCATCACATCCTCATCATCATCATCACATCATCACATCATCATCACATCATCATCATCACATCATC
Organism: Triplophysa tibetana; assembly: GCA_008369825.1. Taxonomy (NCBI): domain Eukaryota; kingdom Metazoa; phylum Chordata; class Actinopteri; order Cypriniformes; family Nemacheilidae; genus Triplophysa; species Triplophysa tibetana. The sequence goes on from CM017897.1 coordinate 204,091, forward strand.
ATCACATCATCATCACATCATCATCATCACATCATCATCATCATCATCACATCATCATCATCACATCATCATCACATCATCATCATCACATCATCATCACATCATCATCACATCATCATCATCACATCATCATCACATCATCATCATCACATCATCATCATCATCATCATCACATCATCATCACATCATCATCATCACATCATCATCACATCATCATCATCACATCATCATCACATCATCATCACATCATCATCACATCATCATCACATCATCATCACATCATCATCATCACATCATCATCACATCCTCATCATAACATCATCACATCATCATCATCATCATCATCACATCATCATCATCACATCATCATCACATCATCATCATCACATCATCATCACATCCTCATCATAACATCATCACATCATCATCATCATCATCACATCATCATCATCACATCATCATCATCACATCATCATATCATCATCATATCATCATCATCACATCATCATCATCATCATCATCATCACATCATCACATCATCATCATCATCACATCATCATCACATCATCATCACATCATCACATCATACTCATATCTGAACATGAAGAGTTTCCATATGAAACATAAACACTCTTAACACTACACACATCTTCACTGACTGCACACAGAAACACTAAACTAGAAACTACACTACAGTTTTATTACTTTACCACAGTTCACTGTGTACTAACTACAGTATTTACTGCAATTCACTATCCTCAACCCTACAGATAACACTATATAACTCATTAACAGTGTCTTTATACATACACATGACATCACTCTCCTACAGTTTACTATAGTAAACACTAAAGTGTGCATCTGCATTTTAAATGTGGAAGTAAATGTGACGCGAGCGTTAATGATGTGACCACCTGAAGTTTCTGCCATTTATCAGTTCATTTATTTCTGTTTATTTCACTTAATGAAAGACGAGAAACAGACGCGCGCGCACGCACACTTTCTCTTATACATGATGTCACTGTCACACGCGCACGAACACAGTTCGTAACACAATAAACAACCGAAACCGAAGCTAGAAGATTTTGTTGTGATTTCTTGCGAACTTCATACAGAAATTGGTTAGACAAAAGTTACAAGAACATTGTGTACACACACACACACACACACACACACACACAGCGCGGCCTCCGCGTTTTATTTCTCTCTTTAACTCGCAGGTAAAAACTCACCGTTAAAGTTTGACTCGAGCTCATGTCGAAGTGAATCCTCACATCAGACGACTAGTTATACTAGTAAAGATGAGCAGTTACACTGGTGAAGTCGATCGGACGAGTACAGAAGATCAGAAGCGCGCGCGAGCTCATCGAGTGTCAAGAACATCATGGCGTCGCGTCGAAACACAAACCGGCCTGAAACACACCGAGATAACCGTGAGAATGAGACACGTGTGGACGTCACAGTGAACGAGAAGAGAAAGTCTCGTCAGGTCTTCACAAACACAAGTGTGACTTTCTGAGGCGGAGCTTCGGATCTCATTACACAAACTCGTTTTATACTCTTTCATATGTTACACACGAATAACATGAGAAATATCAAACATGTTATCACTACTTTAACATGTTACAATCACATTTCACGAATATTCTTCAATACAGACAGCAGGAGAATGTCATTTACCCCCACCACTGCCCTGCGCGTGCGTGCGTGCGTGCGTGCGATTCACTGTGACGCTGACTTTGGGCATCTAGGGCTGAGAATCGATTCCAAAACGACACGATTCCTCAATTCAAAGGCGTTGAGAACTGAGAGTCGATTCCATTAAATGATTCGACTCCTCTTATAGAGCCTTTAGAAGCACAAGCCCCGCCCCTTCACTGATGTCATTAGTCAACTTATCTCATTAGTTTCTTGTCAAAAACAGTTCTGACTTCAGAAAAACTTTTGGATGAAGTCTAAAGCTGTGGGATGACGTACAATACTCCGCATGCATTACAGCAAAAGCTTTGTTGTCCACACAATGCAGATATAATGACATGAACACACACATGAACACACACATGAACACACACATGAACACATGAACACACACACATGAACACACATATGAACACATGAACACACACACATGAACACACACATGAACACATGAACACACACACATGAACACACACACATGAACACACATATGAACACATGAACACACACATGAAAACACACATGAACACACACATGAACACACACATGAACAGACACATGAACACACACATGAACACACACATGAACACACATATGAACACATGAACACACACATGAAAACACACATGAACACACACATGAACACACACATGAACAGACACATGAACACACACATGAACACACACATGAACACACACATGAACACACACACATGAACACACACATGAACACACACACATGAACACACACACATGAACACACACATGAACACACACACATGAACACACACATGAACACACACATGAACACACACACATGAACACACACATGAACACACACATGAACACACACATGAACACACACATGAACACACACATGAACACACATATATGAACACACACATGAACACACACATGAACACACACATGAACACACACATGAACACACACACATGAACACACATATGAACACATGAACACACACATGAAAACACACATGAACACACACATGAACACACACATGAACATACACATGAACAGACACATGAACACACACATGAACACACACACATGAACACACACATGAACACACACACATGAACACACACATGAACACACACACATGAACACACCCATGAACACACACATGAACACACACACATGAACACACACATGAACACACACATGAACACACACATGAACACACACATGAACACACACACACGAACACACACACATGAACACACATATGAACACACATATGAAAACACACATGAACACACACATGAACACACACATGAACATACACATGAACACACACATGAACACACACATGAACACACACACATGAACACACACATGAACACACACACATGAACACACACACATGAACACACACACACACATGAACACACACACATGAACACACACATGAACACACACATGAACACACACATGAACACACACATGAACACACACATGAACACACACACATGAACACACACATGAACACACACATGAACACACACATGAACACACACATGAACACACACACATGAACACACACATGAACACACACATGAACACACACATGAACACACACATGAACACACACATGAACACACACACATGAACACACACACATGAACACACACATGAACACACACATGAACACACACACATGAACACACACATGAACACACACATGAACACACACATGAACACACACATGAACACACACATGAACACACACACATGAACACACACATGAACACACACACATGAACACACACATGAACACACACATGAACACACACACATGAACACACACATGAACACACACATGAACACACACACATGAACACACACACATGAACACACACATGAACACACACATGAACACACACATGAACACATGAACACACACATGAAAACACACATGAACACACACATGAACACACACATGAACACACACATGAACACACACATGAACACACACATGAACAGACACATGAACACACACATGAACACACACATGAACACACACATGATCACACACACATGATCACACACACATGATCACACACACATGAACACACACATGAACACACACATGAACACACACATGAACACACACACATGAACACACACATGAACACACACACATGAACACACACATGAACACACACATGAACACACACATGAACACACACATGAACACACACATGAACACACACATGAACACACACATGAACACACACATGATCACACACACATGATCACACACACATGATCACACACACATGAACACACACATGAACACACACATGAACACACACATGAACACACACACATGAACACACACATGAACACACACATGAACACACACATGATCACACACACATGATCACACACACATGATCACACACACATGATCACAAACACATGAACACACACATGAACACACACATGAACACACACATGAACACACACATGAACACACACATGAACACACACATGAACACACACATGAACACACACATGAACACACACATGAACACACACATGAACAGACACATGAACACACACATGAACACACACATGAACACACACATGAACACACACATGAACACACACATGATCACACACACATGATCACACACACATGATCACACACACATGAACACACACATGAACACACACATGAACACACACATGAACACACACACATGAACACACACATGAACACACACATGAACACACACATGAACACACACACATGATCACACACACATGATCACACACACATGATCACAAACACATGAACACACACATGAACACACACATGAACACACACATGAACACACAAACACACACATGAACACACACATGAACACACACACATGAACACACACACATGAACACACACATGAACACACAAACACACACATTAACACACACATGAACACACACACATGAACACACACATGAACACACACATGAACAGACACATGAACACACACATGAACAGACACATGAACACACACATGAACACACACATGAACACACACATGATCACACACACATGATCACACACACATGATCACAAACACATGAACACACACATGAACACACACATGAACACACACACATGAACACACACATGAACACACACATGAACACACACATGAACACACACACATGAACACACACATGAACACACACATGAACACACACACATGAACACACACATGAACACATGAACACACACATGAACACACACACATGAACACACACATGAACACACACACATGAACACACACATGAACACACACATGAACACACACATGAACACACACACATGAACACACACATGAACTCACACATGAACACACACATGAACACACACACATGAACACACACATGAACACACACATGAACACACACATGAACACACACACATGAACACACACATGAACACACACACATGAACACACACATGAACACACACACATGAACACACACATGAACACACACACATGAACACACACATGAACACACACATGAACACACACATGAACACACACATGAACAAACACATGAACACACACATGAACACACACATGAACACATGAACACACACATGAACACACACACATGAACACACACATGAACACACACATGAACACACACATGAACACACACACATGAACACACACATGAACACATACATGAACATACACACATGAACACACACATGAACACACACACATGAACACACACATGAACACACACATGAACACACACATGAACACACACATGAACACACACACATGAACACAAACACATGATCACACACACATGATCACACACATGATCACAAACACATGAACACACACATGAACACACACATGAACACACACACATGAACACACACATGAACACACACATGAACACACACATGAACACACACATGAACACACACACATGAACACACACATGAACACACACATGAACACACACACATGAACACACACATGAACACATGAACACACACATGAACACACACACATGAACACACACATGAACACACACATGAACACACACACATTAACACACACATGAAGACGCAAAGCTCGACACACACATGAACACACACATGAACACACACACATGAACACACACATGAACTCACACATGAACACACACATGAACACACACACATGAACACACACATGAACACACACATGAACACACACATGAACACACACACATGAACACACACATGAACACACACACATGATCACACACACATGATCACACACACATGATCACACACACATGAACACACACATGAACACACACATGAACACACACATGAACACACACACATGAACACACACATGAACACACACACATGATCACACACACATGATCACACACACATGATCACACACACATGAACACACACACATGAACACACACATGAACACACACATGAACACACACATGAACACACACACATGATCACACACACATGATCACACACACATGATCACAAACACATGAACACACACATGAACACACACATGAACACACACATGAACACACACATGAACACACACATGAACACACACATGAACACACACACATGAACACACACACATGAACACACACATGAACACACACATGAACACACACATGAACACACACATGAACACACACACATGAACACACACATGAACACACACATGAACAGACACATGAACACACACATGAACAGACACATGAACACACACATGAACACACACATGAACACACACATGATCACACACACATGATCACACACACATGATCACAAACACATGAACACACACATGAACACACACATGAACACACACACATGAACACACACATGAACACACACATGAACACACACATGAACACACACACATGAACACACACATGAACACACACATGAACACACACACATGAACACACACATGAACACATGAACACACACATGAACACACACACATGAACACACACATGAACACACACACATGAACACACACATGAACACACACATGAACACACACATGAACACACACACATGAACACACACATGAACTCACACATGAACACACACATGAACACACACACATGAACACACACATGAACACACACATGAACACACACATGAACACACACACATGAACACACACATGAACACACACACATGAACACACACATGAACACACACACATGAACACACACATGAACACACACATGAACACACACATGAACACACACATGAACACACACACATGAACACACACATGAACACACACATGAACACACACATGAACACACACATGAACAAACACATGAACACACACATGAACACACACATGAACACATGAACACACACATGAACACACACACATGAACACACACATGAACACACACATGAACACACACATGAACACACACACATGAACACACACATGAACACATACATGAACATACACACATGAACACACACATGAACACACACACATGAACACACACATGAACACACACATGAACACACACATGAACACACACATGAACACACACACATGAACACAAACACATGATCACACACACATGATCACACACACATGATCACAAACACATGAACACACACATGAACACACACATGAACACACACACATGAACACACACATGAACACACACATGAACACACACATGAACACACACATGAACACACACACATGAACACACACATGAACACACACATGAACACACACACATGAACACACACATGAACACATGAACACACACATGAACACACACACATGAACACACACATGAACACACACATGAACACACACACATGAACACACACATGAACACACACATGAACACACACATGAACACACACACATGAACACACACATGAACTCACACATGAACACACACATGAACACACACACATGAACACACACATGAACACACACATGAACACACACATGAACACACACACATGAACACACACATGAACACACACACATGAACACACACATGAACACACACACATGAACACACACATGAACACACACACATGAACACACACATGAACACACACATGAACACACACATGAACACACACATGAACAAACACATGAACACACACATGAACACACACATGAACACATGAACACACACATGAACACACACACATGAACACACACATGAACACACACATGAACACACACATGAACACACACACATGAACACACACATGAACACATACATGAACATACACACATGAACACACACATGAACACACACACATGAACACACACATGAACACACACATGAACACACACATGAACACACACATGAACGGACCATCTTCTCTGAGCTCAGTGCGCGTGAACAGTCTGATGACATATTTACTTGGACGTCTGTTAAAGTTGGACAGAACACCTTAAATAATAAGATTAGTAAGAGTTATAGTAAAAATACGTGTGTGTCTTTTAGTCAGTAAAGAGAAATAGAGCTACTGCCTGAATGTGTACAGTATTCTTATATATGTTCAATACAATTTAATGATGATCAATCTGTCTATGTATAATCCTTAAGAAGTTTTAAGTACACTGATAAATAACTTGAAGAACAGTTAATAGTAATTTGTCCTGTGCTTTTTTCAAAAACAATATTGTGGATAAGAAAACTGAGAAAGATTATTAAGGACAAGATTGAAATATTCGGTTAAGGTTGTTGTTATAGAAACAATATAAAAAAAACAATTAATAAATGTAAAAATTGAATTGTATTGCATGATTTTTTTTATATATTTTAAAACAAATACAAATCTGTAGTAAAACCAAGTGGTGTTCGGAGCAGGAATCAAAAACAGCAGCTAGGTATCGATTCTAGGAACCGATTCCTTCAATTCCCAAACCAGGAATCTGAATCGACTCCAACAGCGGACCGTCGTGCTAATATAACAATAATAAAAAAAGTGTAGGATTTATAAATTACATTATTTTATTTTTACAATAGCCTATTAAAATACTGTTTGTTGTTTGATATTAGATAGTTTTTCTGCAATTATGAATGGTGTTAACACCATCTAACTATAGAGCTGTTATGGTTGTTATTCTTGTTCTCTGTCGCTAGGGGGCTCTCGCGACCACAGTCACAGGTCACCATCACACAATCTGTCTCCTGTGAACTAAACCATTGACTCACATCACAGAACAAACTTGAGTTGCGCTGACTGCTTGACTGTCTGTACAAAACTCAGTCAATAATAAATGCTATAAATAGTTTTGATCTTATTTGTAGCATTTATTTCTATCTCTACTGATTAATTAAATGTTACCTCGCATGCAGCTTTTCTTTTAAAAGCTGATACAGTTCACCAAAAAATGTACATTCTTTCATCATTGAATCACCCTCATGTCATTACAAAACAAGAGGAGAAAGAGTCATGACATGTGCAGTTTAACTTTGTCAGATTACAGAAATAAAATTCTTATGCCGTATCATGTTGATCTAAACTTGATTGACAGTTTCAAACAATGACGCTGAAATAATTCTTTAAAATCATTTACTATTAATCAGTTTCTATAGCAGGCTGATGAAATGTTCTTACTGTTGACTGAAAGCCGTAATGTGATGTTGAGAAAATGACACTCAGCTCTCTCTGGGTCTGTTGGCCTTAAACGCTTTCCCTCTCCATCAACATAAACCTGTGAGTGTTTGTTTAAAAGGAAAATCTTTTCATCACAATCCAGGAAACCTTGTTGAAAAGCGAGCGGCTCACAGGCTGATCAGAGATCAGGTCACGCAGGTATAGAGCTGACCTCAGAAAATCTCTCATCCAGCGGTTTCTCACGCCTGCGGCCTGATGGGATTCCCGGCTGCTGGAGGTACTGACCTGATCCGCCTCGTGAGATGAAACCACTGAATGTGAAAGCTTCTGTTATGGGCTGTAATTTGCTGGATCATTTTTTCACATCATCCCCCAGAAGACTGAAGAAAAGCACATTGACTTCTTTATACTCGTGTAGAGTTGAAGTGTTTTGTGATATTGAGAACATTGAAGAAGCTTCTAAGGTTTTCCACCATCGTTCATTCTTGTCTCCTGTGTCCAGAGAAGAGATTCTGAAGACTGCTGATAATAAAACAACATTGACAAAAGCATCGATGCACTTCTCAAGTGCACACAAACACACACAAACACACACACACACACACACAGAAGAGTCATGACTGCGTTTGAGACTGTCAGATGTTTAATTCATTCAGTGCAAAACAACAAGAGTTATTCTAGAACATGTACAGGTGGGTCTGTGGATGATATCAGGGTTGTGCATGTTGTCGTGTTTGTTCAGGTCAGCAAAGAAACAAAAATACACAAAAACTCTGTTTCAAACCCCTAGTGTGATGTCCGTTCACACACAGCATCTGAACTCAAACAGACATCAACACTATTTCTGCTCGACACAGGAGACTGGAGTCTGAGCTAAAGACTGAACAAATTCATACTTCACACAAATTCTATGTCAAATTCTCGCTATTTCTTGAAAGTAAAGGAATTTCTGTCAATTTATCAACACTCACTGTGAGGTTTCATGAGGCTGTCTGGGGAGGCCAGTCGCTAGGTTGTGTAAGAGAGCCAGTAACGCACAGAAATAAACGACAAAACGGAAGAATGATTATAAACGTCTTCATTCAACTGAACCACAAAATACTTCCATAAACAAAATGACCTGTATATATTTCTATATTTATATATCTAAAGTGCATTATAGTACAAAAATAATATCAGCAGTACCTGATACCTTACCAAAATAAATACACCATTCAAACAAAATAAATTACAGGAATTCTGACACCGTGATAGAGGCATAGTCCTACAGGTAAAAACAAAGAATAAAATGAAGGTAAAGCAAAAGTATTCACAAGGTTAGGAGTCTGCAGCTCAATGTGTGGAGCTCAGCAGTGTCTTTGTCTCTGTCATTGTTCGGGCGATTTGAGAATATTTACAAGGTAATAAATATTTTCCTCTCACTTTGACAAGAGTGTTGCGGTGTTCATTTCAAATGTCCTCGAGGATCTGAAGAGAAGATCAATAAGAATCAAACAGCAGTTGAGAATAACAGAGAGAGTTAGTGTGATGTTGAGGAGGTTTACCGTCGTCAGAGACTGACAGTGTTTTAGTGCCGCCCCGAGCCGCTCTCCATGTCCTCCGGCGGTGATGGTCTGAGCGAGCGAGCCCTCCTCTTCCTCTTCTCACCCTCTCTCCTCTTCCCCACTCGCCCCTTCTTCTTCCTCTTGCCGTTGGTCTTCTGCGGGCTGTCTTTGTACGTTTGAGATTTATTGGTTTCCTGCGGGAGGTTGGTGCCCTCCTCGTCCTCCAGCGTGAAGCTGATGGGCAGGTTCTTGGTGCCCCCGGCGGGTTTGGGATGGACGGTGCCTATTCCCACGGCGACCCCCAGGTCTATGGGCACGGCGACGGTATGAGCACTCCCTCCTCCTCCTCCTGCTCCGCTCTGCTGCTGAGCTTCACGGATCTCGGCCGTGTGAACTTCATGAAGCAACTCCTGCAGCCACAAGCGCCTCTTCAGTTCCTGCAGCGTCCGGCCTTTATCATGCATGAGCTGAGCGTGTGTCACTGAACGCCTCCTGACAAACACAACACATCACATGTTAGACCGGTCACATTCAACAAGATTCTGTCAATCAGACCATTAGTCTTCTTTTATCAGAGGACACACATCCAGTGTGTAGAGAGAACATGAGGAAACACCGTAGATATACTTCATTTATGAACTTCCACTATTGCATATTTACTTGCAATCGCACATGATAGACATGTCTTATCTTCCCCAGAGGAACATGTCATCGCTCTTTTAAAGCTCACGAGATTTATTGTTATCAATATAGTGTCACACACACACACACTTACGCACGCACGCACACACACACCACACACACACACACACACACACACACACACACACTTACGCACACACAAACACACACATGCACACAAACACACACTTATACACGCACACACATGCACACAGTCACGTACACAAACACACACTTAAGTACCCACGCACACAACACACACACACAAGCACACACACTTATGCACGCACATACACACAAACAGACACACACACACACACACACTTACGTACACAAGCAGACACACACACACTCACGTACACAAACACACACTTACGCACACACACACACACACACACTCACGTACACAAACAGACACACACACACTCACGTACACAAACACACACTTACGCACACACACACACACACTCACGTACACAAACAGACACACTCACGTACACAAACACACACTTAAGCACGCACGCACACATGCACACAACACACACACACACTTACGCACGCACATACACACAAACAGACACACACACACACACACACTTACGTATACAAGCAGACACACACACACTCACGTACACAAACACACACTCACGTACACAAACATGCACACTTATACACGCACACACAAACACACACTCACGTACACAAACACACACATGCACACAAACACACACTTATACACGCACACACATGCACACAGTCACGTACACAAACACACACTTAAGTACCCACGCACACAACACACACACACACAAGCACACACACTTATGCACGCACATACACACAAACAGACACACACACACACACACACACACTTACGTACACAAGCAGACACACACACACTCACGTACACAAACACACACTTACGCACACACACACACACACACACACACACACACTCACGTACACAAACAGACACACACACACACACACACACACACACTCACGTACACAAACAGACACACTCACGTACACAAACACACACTTAAGCACGCACGCACACATGCACACAACACACACACACACTTACGCACGCACATACACACAAACAGACACACACAAACACACACTCACGTACACAAACACACACTCACGTACACAAACATGCACACTTACACACGCACACACAAACACACACTCACGTACACAAACACACACTGTGCCTTTTAACCTAAATCCTCATTTGGCGATCAACAAAGGTTTTAACTGTGGGCCGTGTTCAATGTGTTTTGAGTTAAATCCAGAAGGTTTGGCTCTTATCCAAACCCCCAGCGGTGCTGGATTCACCCGGCCGGGCCTCCGGTTCCCCGTCCTAAATCAAACCCAAACAAACCACCAGCAGTGCTGATGTCAGCCGCCGCGCCGGCCCGTGGGATCTTAGCTGTTTCCTGACACCTCCACAGTCGACGTGGATCTTCAAACATCAAAACCTTCTCCAGCCCAAAGTGCCGAAAGCCAATAATCAGAGCTCAACCTTAAACAGGCAGTAATGGTAAAGAACTGCGTCTCTGTTGAAATCACAGGGAGGTGTAAGAGCGGCAGATCGGACGGCCCCTCGACTCAAAGCCATCTCTGCTACCGTCTGCAGTTTTGGATACTCAGCATTCAGTCCAAACGTCTTGAAGCAATTACACATCTCTCCTATCTGAGCCAAAGTAAAGCATACATCACAGCGCTCGCTCCACCTGAAGAGGGTCTGTGTGAACACCAGGGGGCAGCAAAGGGCAGGAATCAAACCTGGGGTCACCTCCTGATTTCCAGCAAACAAAAGATTGATGAAAGATGTTGCCACTGGATTTGAGCTGCAGACAGACTGTAGATCAGATTTGATCAGACCGGTGACACTGATCCATCAGACACGAGTGAGGAGTTTTCTTTCTTTGTAAAGTGTCTTCTTATCCAGTGGCTCCTCATGAACGCTGTTCCTCTGTGTTCTGCTCTTCTGTCACGTCTTATGATTTTATTAATGTACTCTGAGAGAGCAAAGTCACGTTATAAACGCCCACGCCGGTGTGTCTGGAGACAGAGAGTGTGTCCATCTGTGATCTTCATTCACTCTTCCTGATGAAGCTGAAGCAGGACTTTACTTTAGTAGATGTCTAGATCTATTATCATGTGTATGACCAACACACCTTCAGAATGTCCTGCTTCAACTGTCTTAAGTATAGTACAGCATGACTCGTTTGTGTTTCGTCGGGGTCACAGAACACAGAACTGGGGTCAGAACAGTCTTAGTCACATTTAAACTAGAGGAAATCTACTGGATTATTCCGAGCGTGTTAAAGATGCGTCTGGGATTAATGTCAGACTGGACCCTGATGTGCTCAGATGTCATGGAGTCTCTTGTTCTTGTGAACAGAAAACATCTGCAGATAAGAGCTGCTCTGTGACGGTGAGATGGAAAGAGCCGATGGGCCTTGGATCTGAAACATCTGTCGCTGGCTCACATTCAGGTGAACACCAGTTGGAGGTCTGGTCCCGGACGGCAGTGTCCGCTGCTTAGAATCGGTGAACGCCCGTTCTGATGAGGCTCTGAGATCACAAACTTGTGTTGTTTGGCCACCGACCCAATCTTTCTACAAAGCCCAACTCTTCCTCGGAGAGATCCCGTCAGAACATAATCCAAGTTATTTGTGATTGGACAGAAATCATTACTGGTGTTGTTTCA
>CM017897.1:223406-295906 GCA_008369825.1 Triplophysa tibetana
GCTCTAGTGAACAGTTGAGTCGCAGAGGTCCAGACTACCTGTTTCAGCCCCTGTGGTCCACACACACACACACTCGTGCTTATATAAGGCTTCTGCATGGAGTTGGAAAAAAAGACCTCATTCGGGGGCACTCTGGAGAATATACTTTACCTGCATATAAACAGGTGAAAAAAGTCTTTCCTGGCAGGAGGCGTGAAATGGGACGGGGCCAGGAAAGCTGTTTGAGATTCATCCAAAATGACTGGATTTTGGCAGCGAGCGGCGTACACAAAACAACTGTTCACTTTTAATCTGACTGCTTCACCCCGTCTCTCTCTCTCTCTCTCTCTCTCTCTCTATCCAAGAGTGTTTTATTAGCATGAGTGTCTCATAGGATTCATCACGCTCTGTGTGTTAGTTAGTAACTCAACGACTGATGGGGATTAACGCTTCATTCTGAATTAAACTTCACAGATTTTGTCCGGTCTATGAAAATGCTCAAAGATGTTTAAAGTCAATGTGACGTGAAAACAGACTTTTCATGTTTGTAATACACAGTGATCTGGCGTCTCTTTATTATGAACACGTAGTGTTAGCTCCGCCTGTCACTGCTTTAGTTAGTTGTGTCAGAGGTCAGACTCACTTGATGTCTGAGAAGCGACTGGGACACAGTTGTTGTGAGTTGAAGCAGGATTACGTAACACAACACAACTTCGTCTCTGTGAAGTGTCTGGTTGGGAGCGTGGTCACATTGAAGAGCGTGTGGACTCTGTTCTGTTGGCTTCTCTCAGACTTTCCTCCAGGAGTCATAAAGTATTATATCACATCATTTCCTTTACACTTCTCTCTTACATTAATGCACCTGATGTTCATTTGAGAATTATAAGCAGAAAGTGAAACGCTGGGAAGTCATGAGCTCAGAGCTGAATATGAAATCTGTCCTCGTGTGAGAGCAGTCTGATATCTAGACAGATCTAGAAGGTTTGTTGTTTTGTGACAGCTTGTTTCTTATTGCTCAGTGGTTTCACTTTGGTGACTGTTTCAGCTCTCAGCTACGAGTTCTTCTTAGATTAGAGACAGAATCATACACACAGAGGTCAGAGTTAAAAGAGAAAAATCTGAGGTTCAACTTTATATCTGTGTGAAACACATGTTCTCACTTTCATCTCGACGGTGTAAAGAAAAAAACGATTTCTGCGGGTAAATGTTTTCCTCAAAAACACTCTTGAGAAGAGATGAGGGTTCATTGCCAAACCAAAAGTGCATTAATTGTTGTTCTCAACATTTAGCAAATAAAATATTAGCCCGCCGACAGAGTTAAACACTTTCTCCTCTATGACATCATTTTCATCTGATCTGATCTGATCTACTCAACACTATGGCTGTCAGACAGTGAAGATCATCTCCATCACAAATCATCTCCAGCACAAACACCAGACAGAAAAGCTCACAGTTTCCTCTTAAAGTGAATAAACTTCTCAGATGTTTCACAAGTGATGTCTCAAAGTGGGCTCAGATCAACTCTAAACATCAGATGATGTGCATGAGCGAGTCCTAAAACAAGACATTTAGAGAAACAGCTGAGATCAGTTTGCATGATGTGATTTGGGTCTTTTACAGTAATGTGTTCAGTTAAAGCAGTTCATTCACATCATGTGTGTCTCTTGAGCTGTGAAAGAGCCACACATGAGCAACAGAAGTGAAAGACCATCATCTCATCAGACCTAACCTGCAACTTACACCTTAAATCAAAAAGAGAAAAGAAACTTACAGAAGTGTTTGTGCTGTCAGCTGCTGCTCCTCACAGGTCTCTTAACAATCCATCAGAATGATCCTCTGAGCTCTTCTGCTCTGACTTGTGAAGCTCCTGATGAATGTTCAAATTATATACACGAGCTGCTTCTGACATCACAGAGCTGTAAACACACACACACACACGCTGCATAAGAAATGAGATGATGCTCAAACACACCGTGTGGGTTGTGGGGTTTTATATGTGACTACATGCCAAAGTAAGTCGTGTATCTTTTTTTGAACACCAAATCACATGTTATTCATTCTTCAGTGTATTTCTGCTGAGATTCACACCGGCTTTGGAAAAATTCACGCACAAACACACGGGCAGACATGTATGCATATATACACATGCAGACTTTCCCAGAAAAGCCGGGCGATCGCGTCACTGGGTAACACGGGCTGGCCACACCACTGGCCTAAATGTTAGATCAACTTCATGTCTGTGATCATGAAAGAGACGCTGGTGTTTTGTCTCCTGATGATCTGTGATGATGAATCCCGGCCCTCGTGTGGAGGAATTACTCCTCGTCCGCAGCGAGCGTCTGAACACGCTCCAAACTCATCACGGCGGGACATTTCACAGCCAACCACTGTATGCTTAAAGTCACAGCTAATCTGAGAGAGAGAGAGCGAGAGAGAGAGTGAGAGAGAGTGAGAGAGAGGGAGAAAGAGAGAGAGAGAAAGAGAGAGTGAGAGAAAGAGTGAGAGGGAGAGAGAGAGAGAGAGAGAGGGAGAAAGAGAGAGAGAGAAAGAGAGAAAGAGAGAGAGGTTGTCTGGGCTGAGGTTGTTCTATGTTTAGTTGTGGACGCTGCTGGTGGTTTGGGCTTCACTCTGTGGTGTGTGTTTGTGTGTGTGTGTGTGTGTGTGTGAGTGTGTGTGTGT
The DNA here is from genome assembly GCA_008369825.1 of Triplophysa tibetana. Lineage (NCBI taxonomy): Eukaryota > Metazoa > Chordata > Actinopteri > Cypriniformes > Nemacheilidae > Triplophysa > Triplophysa tibetana. The sequence continues at coordinate 226,065 of CM017897.1, forward strand.
GTGTGAGTGTGTGTGTGTGCCATGACCCTGTTTGTGTTGCTGTACTGTACTCTCGCTCTCTCCACCGGCTGGGAACATTACAGTACTGAGGTCTGTCTGTCACACACCGCTATGAAGATGATGTTTGTATTATTTCTCTTCAGATTATAAAGGAAAGATCTCATGTGTGATCATGTGTGGTGTTGGCGTGTGTTTGGCTGTTGAAGAGGATCAGAATTCTCTCACTGCTTTTCACTTCTAACATAAACTGAGAGGTTTGCATTGACAGCCCAATGAAAGAAAGTCTTGTCACAGAGTCCACGTCCTGCTCTGTTAACATGTATCTCTCTCTCACTCTTCTGATGTCCATCTCAGTCCTCTCATCATGGGCCGGATGCTGTAAGCTGATGTTCAGCAGAACTGATGAATGATATTTCTCCTGAGCTGCCTCATAGTGAGATTTTTCTCATTTCCACATGATGCTGGTCATGTGATCCGCCTCATGACACACACAGATGATCAAAGCTTCATAGACCATGGCCATCATAAAGCACAGAAGTTCCTCACAGAAATCTCTCATCCGTTGTGCTTTTGTTTACTTTGCTTTTCATCGCCAACTTGAAACCTGTTTTTCTCAAAAATCACAGCAATCAGACTTCAGATAACAGAATAAACCAGTTTTAGAAAGGGCTGTAAGCCAGCTTTCATGGTGTCAAAATCTATAAAAGTGTCAAATTCCACCATGTGTTGGCATCACCTTTACTTTTGATTAAACAACAAAGATAGAATCCACTGACAGACAGAATGTTTATTAACAAAACAATTAAAGCTCATTGCACATTGAGTCCGAATTTCCCATACGTTAAAATATAAAAACGCCCTCACGTTGTGTCAGTCACACACTGCCTCGGACTGGGTTTGATTTTCTACGCTTTTCGGATCTGCAGCAAGCATTTTGAGAGGCGTATTGATTACTCGGAGACACCGTACAAATAACCACCAAATACGAAATAAACACATGAAAATTTCAGACTGTATGTGCAAAGACCTTAAGATTGAAAACGTTGTACCTCTCTTGTTACGTAAATAAATTCAAAGATTTTCCTCACAGTTTATTATTATTTTTGAGTAATCTGTTATAGACGATTAATAATCAATAACATCACTAAGTGCTTCTTGACATTCACAGATCCTGACCCAGATTACAGATGTCCAGGCCCTGGTGATCTCATGGTTGGAAAAAGCTATCAAACCAGAACGCAGCAGCACGCCTCGTCTTCCAACAGCCCAAAGGGCTCATGTGTCACCCCTTTTCATCTCTCTCCACTGGCTACTGGTTGAAGCCCGTATCAGATTCAAGTCACTAATGCTGCCTACAGGACTATCACTGGATCTGCACCAGGGTACTTTCACACCCTCCTGCACCCCATCAAGATCTAGATATCTAGTGCATGCTTCCTCTTCTGATCTCTTCTACTTCCTGCCGTTAATCAGCTCCTTCATCAGTCGTCTACACACATGTGAATCTAGCTTCACGCTCTTCTGTTTTCTTTCTCAGCTCTTTGTGTGAACGGCTGTGGTTTCTGTGGACGGCAGGTATTTCATACTCACAGCAGGCGTCTGCCTCCAACACATCCGTCTCTTTAAACACTGAAAGAAGATCACAGCAATGCCTGCAGTCCCATCACATGTTCCTCTGTTCACCTGTCTGACACACACACACACACACACATTATTACTCTCAGTATTTGAGCGGCTGAGAGAAGATTCAATATGTTGTGTATTTACAGTCTTGGCTTTATTACAGCATCATAAGAACTGGTTGGGTTCAAACACTTCCACATGTGAGCGTTCACACTTTGTTGTGGAGACAGAGTTGATATAGAAGGCATTTCAGCCAACGACAATGAGACCGGCTGGTTCACTTTTGAAGAGCAGTAATTGAGAGCAGTCTGTGTTAATTGAATTAGCTCGGCATTACCTCTCTCGCCCACTTCAAAGAGGAAGCCGTCACTTCACATGTTCTTTATTCAGTGGAAGAGAGGAGTCTGCTGGAGCAGAACGTGTGATGGTAATGCTGTGTATTTCAGGGGTTCTGAAAACCTTCAGTCTCCTGTTACTTGTGTAAAAGCATCTAGGTGATATTCAGCATGTCTACCTCACACATGGCACATACAGATGTGTTCATGTTCAGAAGTCATGTGTGTATGAGTCCTGCGTCATGAGAACATTCTGATTCTCTGTGAACTCTCTCTTATAACACACAACACAGTTTCTATCTAAAGAGAAATCTCATCTGTGTTGTTTACTTGTATATCATTTGATCTGTGTTTCTGGAGAGATTCAGCGCTGAGGAGGATCTCCAGTTTTCTATCTGCTTCTCACATAAAGTGAGACTTTAATAGATGATAAAGTGTGATGTGCTTTAGGTGTTTGATAACATCCCTCCTCTATGTTTATAAACCCACCCTTACACAATGGAACAAAGGTTTTACTGTGGGTACAACAAAATATGTGCAAAAAAAATATGGTTAGCGTAATCAAACCATGGTTTTGCCATTTTCCATCAATACACCAAATTACTATGGTTACTACACAAATGACGGATGGTTCATTTTCCTCTGGGACCGCTAAACATCTCTCGTGTTCCACAGAGAAAAGAGAGTCAAACGGTTCAGAGCGACTTCAGATTTCATTTTAGCATGAACTGATTCTTTTGTGTGAATAAAGAACATCAGGCAGAAAACATGCATGAAGAAATCTTGTCTCGTTCTTGACTCTCATCATATCTCTGAATATCCCTGCAGTGATTCCACAGAGGCTTGAGGACTTTACTTTACATTTCTTCTGTGTCTGATCATAAAAGTGTGAGTTTGGCTTGTTCAGGGTCTTGCCGGCGGTCGCTGATGTAGATGGAAGACCCAGAGTCTGTCCTTCATTTGTGGTATTCACTCCTGCTATTAATAGTCCAGTGGTGTGTCTGATGTGCTTTGTGTGGCACAGACTCCACAGCCCAATATCATCAGACTGAAGCTTTTCATGATGAGCCAGACATTCAACAACAGTTAGCTCTCTCTCTCTCTCTCTCTCTCTCTCTCTCTCTCTCTCTCTCTCTCTCTCCGTCTCTCTCTCTCTCTTCCTCTCTCTCTCTCTCTCTCTCTTCCTCTCTCTCTCTCTCTCTCTCTCTTCCTCTCTCTCTCTCTCGTTCTCTCTCTCTCTCTCAAGATTCAAGATTCAAAGGAGCTTTATTGGCATGATAAAAGAAAATTTACATTGCCAAAGCACAAGATTAAATATAAACATGCACAAATACAGATTAAGATAAAAATCTATTTCTCACTCTGTGTGTCGCTCTCTCGCTCGCTCTCTCTCTCTCTCTCTCTCTTTTTCTCTCTCTCTCTCTCTCTGTCTCTCTCTCTCTCTGTATCTCTCTCTCTCTTCCTCTCTCTCTCTCTCTCTCTCTTCCTCTCTCTCTCTCTCTCTCTCTCTTCCTCTCTCTCTCTCTCGTTCTCTCTCTCTCTCTCAAGATTCAAGATTCAAAGGAGCTTTATTGGCATGATAAAAGAAAATTTACATTGCCAAAGCACAAGATTAAATATAAACATGCACCAATACAGATTAAGATAAAAATCTATTTCTCACTCTGTGTGTCGCTCTCTCGCTCGCTCTCTCTCTCTCTCTCTCTCTTTTTCTCTCTCTCTCTCTCTCTGTCGCTCTCTCTCTCTCTGTGTCTCTCTCTCTCTCGGTCTCTCTCTCTCTGTGTCGCTCTCTTTCTCTCTCTGTATCTCTCTATCTCTCCCTCTCTGTGTCGCTCTCTCTTTCTCTCTCTCTGTCTCTTTTTCTCTCTCTCTCTGTGTCTCTCTCTCCCTTTCTCTCTCTCTCTGGCCTGTACCCGGGTTTATATGATAATAGATTTATTGTGCATTGTTAGGCACGTGTTGTGTATGTCAGCATGAATTCTGCAGGAGTGAAGGGGATTTTTCTGAGCAGGGTACGGCCTCATCTGTGCTGGAAAACTCGGCGACTGGCGTCTTCCTCTGAGCGCCAACTCCAGTTTGGCTTTTGGCCGCGTCGAGCGAGTGGAATAAATGGACTGGAATTACACTGAACTACACAAGAAACAGCACAACGTTACATTTCACATGAAGTGTAAATACGACTCTGAGAGGATATACTCTTGATGTCTACACTGCAGAGGTTGTGTTGGTGCTAGTAAGCGTTTGGGTTATGAAGCGTAATCGATTAACTCATGAAGCTTGTTGAGGAGATGTGTGCGCTTACTCTTCTAAACAAGTCAAATGACCTAGAGACAGGTCATATCTAAAAAACAGACAGTGGGCGGCCTTTAAAAAAAAAACACCCGAGCATCTTAGCAGCCGCATAGCAACGCACCTAAAACATTCAGAACATGTTAGCATTAGCATAACACCCACTCATAACATGTTAGCATTGGGGCAGTGAATTGTCGCTTTGGATAAAAGCGTCTGCCAAATGAATAAATGAATTAGGCTGTGTTCACATTTGACTTCTTTTTTCAAGCTGCTAGCGTCTGTTTTACGTTCTAATCAGTGTTTTTCAAAAAAGTCCTGAGCACTATCGTAATCGCCAGCGCGGCGTCTTCTCTGCAGCTCAGAGCATCTTTTGAAGTTGAAAAAACCAAGAGGCTTCTTCACAGCTGACCAATGACAGGCGAGAAGCGAAACCCGACATTTCCATAACAACATGCGATGTGATGAAGGTTATTGGTCGAGCAGAATGAAATGCGTCCGAAAACCCCACTGGAGCAAAGTTTTGTATAAATTAAAGTTACATTTTTAGTTTTGATTGAATTTCTAGTGAGAAATAAGTCTTGTAGTTTTGGTTATGGTAAGGTGCTCTTGTTATGCGTTGGTAAACACCCCTGACAGTTTTAGTTCAAACAGATTTTCACTGGAACTCATTTACAGGTTTAATCAAAGCTTTCACTGAAAATGTTGAGGCTGTGAGGTTTCATGATGCTGTTCACTTCCAGAACATTTCTAAAGAACATCATTTACCCAGAACACTGACTCTCATTATCATCGAGTCAAGCTCATGTCAGTCTGAACCTGTGAGACTTTTCTCTTCCCTATAAAACACAAAGTGAGATGTTTAGCAGATTTGACGTGTGTGTGTGTGTGTGTGTGTGTGTGTGAGGATGGCGTTTCTCAGCATCTTTCATTGGCCAGTGTTTGCGCAGTGATGGGTGATGAATATACTCAGACAGAGATGTAAATAGAATGAAACTCTTTCTCATTCACCTCCACCACACATTAAAGTTGTTTCTGTGACATTTATAATGAGTGTTTGGAGAGCAGACTTAATCCACATGAGGGTTCACATCTGTAACATAACACAACTAAACACAGGTTTGTTCAGTGCGTTGTGAATGTGTGGCTCTGATAAACTCACTTTATTGTCTTGGTGGATTCTTCTCCTCACAGCAGCGTTCGTCAAAGTTCACATGATGAGTATTAAGTCTCAGTATCTGCTTCTGTTCTACATCTTCACTCCAAACCCATTCTCTAGAGATCAAGTGCTGTGAGTGGATTCTGTTATCTCTGGCTTTCACAATGTTTGGACTTGATTCAGGTCAGTTTGCCTATATTCATGTGATCTGTAGTTGATTCTGTGTGAGGGAAACCCAATGATCTGTCAGCTGTGATGAGCACAACACATCAGAAGTTTATCTATCATGTGTATCAGAATAAATCAGGTGATAAGCGACCGTGTATGGACGTCTGACACAGTTTCCAGCTTCTGTTGGGTGAGACAGTAGTGCAGCTCTGACAGAATCAAGCCTGTCTAACCCTTTTAAATATATATACAGTATGTACACACACACGACTGATGCTGCGTGTCTGTCTGACATCACTGACATGATGCTCTGTGTGAAAATCAGCCATCAGGATCAAACTTTACTCAAACTACAAACCTTCTTTCTGTCTGATCGTCTGTCTCTCTGTCTGTCCGTCTATCTGTCTGTCTGATCGTCTGTCTCTCTGTCTGTCTGTTCGTCCATCTCTCTGTCTGTCTGTCCGTCCGTCCGTCTCTCTGTCTGTCTGTTTGATCGTATGCTGTCTCTCTGTCCGTCAATCTGTCCGACCATCCGTATGTCTGTCTTTACACGTTTCTGTCTGTCGGCCTGTCTCTCTGTCCGTCCGTCTGTCTTTACATGTTTCTGTCTGTCGGCCTGTCTCTCTGTCCGTCCGTCTGTCTTTACACGTTTCTGTCTCTCTGTCTGTCCGTCTGTCTTTACACGTTTCTGTCTGTCGGCCTGTCTTTCTGTCCGTCTGTCTGTATGTCTTTACACGTTTCTGTCTGTCGGCCTGTCTCTCTGTCCGTCTGTCTGTCTGTCTTTACATGTTTCTGTCTGTCGGCCTGTCTCTCTGTCCGTCCGTCTGTCTTTACACGTTTCTGTCTGTCGGCCTGTCTCTTTGTCCATCTGTCTGTCTGTCTGTCTTTACACGCTTCTGTCTGTCGGCCTGTCTCTCTGTCCGTTCGTCTGTCTTTACACGTTTGTGTCTGTCGGCCTGTCTCTCTGTCCATCTGTCTGTCTGTCTTTACACGTTTCTGTCTGTCTCTCTGTCCGTCTGTCTGTCTGTTTTTACACGTTTATGTCTGTCGGCCTGTCTCTCTGTCCGTCTGTCTGTCTGTCTTTACATGTTTCTGTCTGTCGGCCTGTCTCTCTGTCCATCCGTCTGTCTTTACACGTTTCTGTCTGTCGGCCTGTCTCTCTGTCTGTCCGTCTGTCTTTACACGTTTCTGTCTGTCGGCCTGTCTCTCTGTCCGTCCGTCTGTCTGTCTTTACATGTTTCTGTCTGTCGGCCTGTCTCTCTGTCCGTCCGTCCGTCTGTCTGTCTTTACATGTTTCTGTCTGTCGGCCTGTCTCTCTGTCCGTCCGTCTGTCTTTACACGTTTCTGTCTGTCGGCCTGTCTCTCTGTCCATCTGTCTGTCTGTCTTTACACGTTTCTGTCTGTCAGCATGTCTCTCTGTCTGTCTGTCTTTACATGTTTCTGTCTGTCGGCCTGTCTCTCTGTCCGTCCGTCTGTCTTTACACGTTTCTGTCTGTCGGCCTGTCTCTCTGTCTGTCTTTACACGTTTCTGTCTGTCGGCCTGTCTCTCTGTCTGTCCGTCCGTCCGTCTGTCTGTCTTTACATGTTTCTGTCTGTCGGCCTGTCTCTCTGTCCGTCCGTCTGTCTTTACACGTTTCTGTCTGTCGGCCTGTCTCTCTGTCTGTCTTTACACGTTTCTGTCTGTCGGCCTGTCTCTCTGTCTGTCCGTCCGTCCGTCTGTCTGTCTTTACATGTTTCTGTCTGTCGGCCTGTCTCTCTGTCCGTCCGTCTGTCTTTACACGTTTCTGTCTGTCGGCCTGTCTCTCTGTCTGTCCGTCTGTCTTTACACGTTTCTGTCTGTCGGCCTGTCTCTCTGTCCGTCCCTCCGTCTGTCTGTCTTTACATGTTTCTGTCTGTCGGCCTGTTTCTCTGTCCGTCCGTCTGTCTTTACACGTTTCTGTCTGTCCGCCTGTCTCTCTGTCTATCTGTCTGTCTGTCTGTCTTTACACGTTTCTGTCTGTCGGCCTGTCTCTCTGTCCGTCCGTCTGTCTTTACACGTTTCTGTCTGTCAGCCTGTCTCTTTGTCCATCTGTCTGTCTGTCTGTCTTTACACGTTTCTGTCTTTCGGCCTGTCTCTCTGTCCATCCGTCTGTCTTTACACATTTCTGTCTGCTGGTCTGTCTCTCTCTCTCTCAGGTCCTCCAGCTCCAGATTAAGTTAAACCTCAGTCATCACCACAAATGGTTTGCGCTGTGCCAACAATCACAGGGTCGAGCGCTCTCAGTCTGGTCTTGTTTTTTGGGGGCGGGATTCCGTGCGGCTGTGCTGATGTCATGGGTTGTGATACACCAATACGGGGGAGGTGCTGAACAAAATCGGGACGGTTAACCTCGTAGTATCGGAACATGTTGATGGCTGTGTCATCTTTTTCTCAGACGTCTGTCTTTATAGTAGTCAGCTATCTGTGACACGTCCAGCTCATACTTTACCACACAATCAAAAGAAATAAATAATGTATATTTGACCTATTTTAGGACCATTTGGGTTCTTTGAACTGTGACATTATTTTAAGAACAGTGAAGAATATCTAGTGTGTCTCTATCCTCATCACTGTTCTCCAGAAGTTTGACTTTCATAAATTTGTTTGTAATAGTAATTATTCTGAAATGTTTCTTTGTCTGTGCATTAGTTTTACACAACTGATAAATGTCCTCTCCAAACACATTGATGTGATGTTATAAATGATTTTTAAAGAATAGTTGTGTTAAACTCATCATGTGTTTTGTTAGTATCATCAGCAGGTTAATGACAATGTGTCTGTTCTGTAACTTCTCTGTGCTGTTATGTGGAGTGTGCGTGCGTGTGTGTGCAAAGGTGTGTGAGTTGATGTATGTGTGTGCATGCGAATGTGGTGTTTGTGTGCGTGTGTGTGTGTGCATGCGTGTGTATGTGTGGGTGGGCAACGCGTGTGAATTTATGTGTTTGTGTGTGTGCATGCGTGTGAATGTGTGTGTGTTTGTGTGTGCATGCGTGTGAATGTGGTGTGTGTGTGTGCATGCGTGTGAATGTGGTGTGTGTGTGTGCATGCGTGTGAATGTGGTATGTGGTGTGTGTGCGAATTTGGTATGTGTGTGGTGTGTGTGCATGCGTGTGAATGTGGTGTGTGTGTGCATGCGTGTGAATGTGGTATGTGTGCGTGCATGCGTGTGAATGTGGTGTGTGTGTGTGCATGCGTGTGAATGTGGTGTGTGTGTATGCATGCGTGTGAATGTGGTATGTGGTGTGTGTGTGAATGTGGTGTGTTTGTGTGCATGCGTGTGAATGTGGTATGTGTGTGTGCATGCGTGTGAATGTGGTGTGTGTGTGTGCATGCGTGTGAATGTGGTGTGTGTGTGCATGCGTGTGAATGTGGTATGTGGTGTGTGTGTGAATGTGGTGTGTTTGTGTGCATGCGTGTGAATGTGGTGTGTGTGTGTGTGTGCATGCGTGTGAATGTGGTGTGTGTGTGTGCATGCGTGTGAATGTGGTATGTGGTGTATGTGTGTGCATGCGTGTGAATGTGGTATGTGGTGTGTGTGTGTGCGAATGTGGTATGTGTGCATGCGTGTGAATGTGGTATGTGTGTGTGCATGCGTGTGAATGTGGTGTGTGTGTGTGCATGCGTGTGAATGTGGTGTGTGTGTGTGCATGCGTGTGAATGTGGTGTGTGTGTGAATGTGGTATGTGTGCATGCATGCGTGTGAATGTGGTGTGTGTGTGTGCATGCGTGTGAATGTGGTGTGTGTGTGTGCATGCGTGTGAATGTGGTATGTGGTGTATGTGTGTGCATGCGTGTGAATGTGGTATGTGGTGTGTGTGTGTGCGAATGTGGTATGTGTGCATGCGTGTGAATGTGGTATGTGTGTGGTGTGTGTGCATGCGTGTGAATGTGGTATGTGGTGTGTGTGTGTGCGAATGTGGTATGTGTGCATGCGTGTGAATGCGGTATGTGTGTGGTGTGTGTGCATGCGTGTGAATGTGGTATGTGTGTGTGCATGCGTGTGAATGTGGTATGTGTGTGGTGTGTGTGCATGCGTGTGAATGTGGTATGTGTGTGTGCATGCGTGTGAATGTGGTATGTGGTGTGTGTGTGCAAATGTGGTATGTGTCTGTGCATGCGTGTGAATGTGGTATGTGGTGTGTGTGTGTGCGAATGTGGTATGTGTGCATGCGTGTGAATGTGGTATGTGTGTGGTGTGTGTGCATGCGTGTGAATGTGGTATGTGTGTGTGCATGCGTGTGAATGTGGTATGTGTGTGGTGTGTGTGCATGCGTGTGAATGTGGTATGTGTGTGTGCATGCGTGTGAATGTGGTATGTGGTGTGTGTGTGCAAATGTGGTATGTGTCTGTGCATGCGTGTGAATGTGGTGTATGTGTGTGCATGCGTGTGAATGTGGTATGTGGTGTGTGTGTGTGCGAATGTGGTATGTGTGCATGCGTGTGAATGTGGTATGTGTGTGGTGTGTGTGCATGCGTGTGAATGTGGTATGTGTGTGTGCATGCGTGTGAATGTGGTATGTGTGTGGTGTGTGTGTGCAAATGTGGTATGTGTCTGTGCATGCGTGTGAATGTGGTGTGTGTGTGTGCATGCGTGTGAATGTGGTGTGTGTCTGTGCATGCATGTGAATGTGGTGTGTGCATGCGTGTGAATGTGGTATGTGTGTGGTGTGTGTGCATGCGTGTGAATGTGGTATGTGTGTGTGCATGCGTGTGAATGTGGTATGTGGTGTGTGTGTGTGCGAATGTGGTATGTGTGCATGCGTGTGAATGTGGTATGTGTGTGGTGTGTGTGCATGCGTGTGAATGTGGTATGTGTGTGTGCATGCGTGTGAATGTGGTATGTGTGTGGTGTGTGTGCATGCGTGTGAATGTGGTATGTGTGTGTGCATGCGTGTGAATGTGGTATGTGGTGTGTGTGTGCAAATGTGGTATGTGTCTGTGCATGCGTGTGAATGTGGTATGTGGTGTGTGTGTGTGCGAATGTGGTATGTGTGCATGCGTGTGAATGTGGTATGTGTGTGGTGTGTGTGCATGCGTGTGAATGTGGTATGTGTGTGTGCATGCGTGTGAATGTGGTATGTGTGTGGTGTGTGTGCATGCGTGTGAATGTGGTATGTGTGTGTGCATGCGTGTGAATGTGGTATGTGGTGTGTGTGTGTGCAAATGTGGTATGTGTCTGTGCATGCGTGTGAATGTGGTGTATGTGTGCGTGCATGCGTGTGAATGTGGTGTGTGTGTGTGCATGCGTGTGAATGTGGTGTGTGTGTATGCATGCGTGTGAATGTGGTATGTGGTGTGTGCATGCGTGTGAATGTGGTATGTGGTGTGTGTGTGTGCGAATGTGGTATGTGTGCATGCGTGTGAATGTGGTATGTGTGTGGTGTGTGTGCATGCGTGTGAATGTGGTGTGTGTGTGTGCATGCGTGTGAATGTGGTGTGTGTCTGTGCATGCATGTGAATGTGGTGTGTGCATGCGTGTGAATGTGGTATGTGTGTGGTGTGTGTGCATGCGTGTGAATGTGGTATGTGTGTGTGCATGCGTGTGAATGTGGTATGTGGTGTGTGTGTGTGCGAATGTGGTATGTGTGCATGCGTGTGAATGTGGTATGTGTGTGGTGTGTGTGCATGCGTGTGAATGTGGTATGTGTGTGTGCATGCGTGTGAATGTGGTATGTGTGTGGTGTGTGTGCATGCGTGTGAATGTGGTATGTGTGTGTGCATGCGTGTGAATGTGGTATGTGGTGTGTGTGTGCAAATGTGGTATGTGTCTGTGCATGCGTGTGAATGTGGTATGTGGTGTGTGTGTGTGCGAATGTGGTATGTGTGCATGCGTGTGAATGTGGTATGTGTGTGGTGTGTGTGCATGCGTGTGAATGTGGTATGTGTGTGTGCATGCGTGTGAATGTGGTATGTGTGTGGTGTGTGTGCATGCGTGTGAATGTGGTATGTGTGTGTGCATGCGTGTGAATGTGGTATGTGGTGTGTGTGTGTGCGAATGTGGTATGTGTGCATGCGTGTGAATGTGGTATGTGTGTGGTGTGTGTGCATGCGTGTGAATGTGGTATGTGTGTGTGCATGCGTGTGAATGTGGTATGTGTGTGGTGTGTGTGCATGCGTGTGAATGTGGTATGTGTGTGTGCATGCGTGTGAATGTGGTATGTGGTGTGTGTGTGTGCGAATGTGGTATGTGTGCATGCGTGTGAATGTGGTATGTGTGTGGTGTGTGTGCATGCGTGTGAATGTGGTATGTGTGTGTGCATGCGTGTGAATGTGGTATGTGTGTGGTGTGTGTGCATGCGTGTGAATGTGGTATGTGTGTGTGCATGCGTGTGAATGTGGTATGTGTGTGGTGTGTGTGCATGCGTGTGAATGTGGTATGTGTGTGTGCATGCGTGTGAATGTGGTATGTGGTGTGTGTGTGTGCAAATGTGGTATGTGTCTGTGCATGCGTGTGAATGTGGTGTATGTGTGCGTGCATGCGTGTGAATGTGGTGTGTGTGTGTGCATGCGTGTGAATGTGGTGTGTGTGTATGCATGCGTGTGAATGTGGTATGTGGTGTGTGCATGCGTGTGAATGTGGTATGTGGTGTGTGTGTGTGCGAATGTGGTATGTGTGCATGCGTGTGAATGTGGTATGTGTGTGGTGTGTGTGCATGCGTGTGAATGTGGTATGTGTGTGTGCATGCGTGTGAATGTGGTATGTGTGTGGTGTGTGTGTGCAAATGTGGTATGTGTCTGTGCATGCGTGTGAATGTGGTGTGTGTGTGTGCATGCGTGTGAATGTGGTGTGTGTCTGTGCATGCATGTGAATGTGGTGTGTGCATGCGTGTGAATGTGGTATGTGTGTGGTGTGTGTGCATGCGTGTGAATGTGGTATGTGTGTGTGCATGCGTGTGAATGTGGTATGTGGTGTGTGTGTGTGCGAATGTGGTATGTGTGCATGCGTGTGAATGTGGTATGTGTGTGGTGTGTGTGCATGCGTGTGAATGTGGTATGTGTGTGTGCATGCGTGTGAATGTGGTATGTGTGTGGTGTGTGTGCATGCGTGTGAATGTGGTATGTGTGTGTGCATGCGTGTGAATGTGGTATGTGGTGTGTGTGTGCAAATGTGGTATGTGTCTGTGCATGCGTGTGAATGTGGTATGTGGTGTGTGTGTGTGCGAATGTGGTATGTGTGCATGCGTGTGAATGTGGTATGTGTGTGGTGTGTGTGCATGCGTGTGAATGTGGTATGTGTGTGTGCATGCGTGTGAATGTGGTATGTGTGTGGTGTGTGTGCATGCGTGTGAATGTGGTATGTGTGTGTGCATGCGTGTGAATGTGGTATGTGGTGTGTGTGTGTGCAAATGTGGTATGTGTCTGTGCATGCGTGTGAATGTGGTGTATGTGTGCGTGCATGCGTGTGAATGTGGTGTGTGTGTGTGCATGCGTGTGAATGTGGTGTGTGTGTATGCATGCGTGTGAATGTGGTATGTGGTGTGTGTGTGAATGTGGTGTGTTTGTGTGCATGCGTGTGAATGTGGTATGTGTGTGTGCATGCGTGTGAATGTGGTGTGTGTGTGTGCATGCGTGTGAATGTGGTGTGTGTGTGCATGCGTGTGAATGTGGTATGTGGTGTGTGTGTGAATGTGGTGTATGTGTGTGCATGCGTGTGAATGTGGTATGTGGTGTGTGTGTGTGCGAATGTGGTATGTGTGCATGCGTGTGAATGTGGTATGTGTGTGTGCATGCGTGTGAATGTGGTGTGTGTGTGTGCATGCGTGTGAATGTGGTGTGTGTGTGTGCATGCGTGTGAATGTGGTGTGTGTGTGAATGTGGTATGTGTGTGTGCATGCGTGTGAATGTGGTGTGTGTGTGTGCATGCGTTGTGAATGTGGTGTGTGTGTGTGCATGCGTGTGAATGTGGTATGTGGTGTATGTGTGTGCATGCGTGTGAATGTGGTATGTGGTGTGTGTGTGTGCGAATGTGGTATGTGTGCATGCGTGTGAATGTGGTATGTGTGTGGTGTGTGTGCATGCGTGTGAATGTGGTATGTGGTGTGTGTGTGTGCGAATGTGGTATGTGTGCATGCGTGTGAATGTGGTATGTGTGTGGTGTGTGTGCATGCGTGTGAATGTGGTATGTGGTGTGTGTGTGTGCGAATGTGGTATGTGTGCATGCGTGTGAATGTGGTATGTGTGTGGTGTGTGTGCATGCGTGTGAATGTGGTATGTGTGTGTGCATGCGTGTGAATGTGGTATGTGTGTGGTGTGTGTGCATGCGTGTGAATGTGGTATGTGTGTGTGCATGCGTGTGAATGTGGTATGTGGTGTGTGTGTGCAAATGTGGTATGTGTCTGTGCATGCGTGTGAATGTGGTGTATGTGTGTGCATGCGTGTGAATGTGGTATGTGTGTGTGCATGCGTGTGAATGTGGTGTGTGTGTGTGCATGCGTGTGAATGTGGTGTGTGTGTGTGCATGCGTGTGAATGTGGTGTGTGTGTGAATGTGGTATGTGTGTGTGCATGCGTGTGAATGTGGTGTGTGTGTGTGCATGCGTGTGAATGTGGTGTGTGTGTGTGCATGCGTGTGAATGTGGTATGTGGTGTATGTGTGTGCATGCGTGTGAATGTGGTATGTGGTGTGTGTGTGTGCGAATGTGGTATGTGTGCATGCGTGTGAATGTGGTATGTGTGTGGTGTGTGTGCATGCGTGTGAATGTGGTATGTGGTGTGTGTGTGTGCGAATGTGGTATGTGTGCATGCGTGTGAATGTGGTATGTGTGTGGTGTGTGTGCATGCGTGTGAATGTGGTATGTGTGTGTGCATGCGTGTGAATGTGGTATGTGTGTGGTGTGTGGTGTGTGTGTGAATGTGGTATGTGTGTGTGCATGCGTGTGAATGTGGTATGTGGTGTGTGTGTGCAAATGTGGTATGTGTCTGTGCATGCGTGTGAATGTGGTATGTGGTGTGTGTGTGTGCGAATGTGGTATGTGTGCATGCGTGTGAATGTGGTATGTGTGTGGTGTGTGTGCATGCGTGTGAATGTGGTATGTGTGTGTGCATGCGTGTGAATGTGGTATGTGTGTGGTGTGTGTGCATGCGTGTGAATGTGGTATGTGTGTGTGCATGCGTGTGAATGTGGTATGTGGTGTGTGTGTGCAAATGTGGTATGTGTCTGTGCATGCGTGTGAATGTGGTGTATGTGTGTGCATGCGTGTGAATGTGGTATGTGGTGTGTGTGTGTGCGAATGTGGTATGTGTGCATGCGTGTGAATGTGGTATGTGTGTGGTGTGTGTGCATGCGTGTGAATGTGGTATGTGTGTGTGCATGCGTGTGAATGTGGTATGTGTGTGGTGTGTGTGTGCAAATGTGGTATGTGTCTGTGCATGCGTGTGAATGTGGTGTGTGTGTGTGCATGCGTGTGAATGTGGTGTGTGTCTGTGCATGCATGTGAATGTGGTGTGTGCATGCGTGTGAATGTGGTATGTGTGTGGTGTGTGTGCATGCGTGTGAATGTGGTGTGTTGGGGGGGTTGTTATGGTGCTGGGTGTGTTTGCTTGAGTTCTGTGGTGATGGTTTCAAAACCACAGAGGAAAAACATATCTGAGTGATTCTCTCTCTCTCACAGAGCAGCAGCACATCTTCAGTCCTTCAAACCGTCGCTCTGATGTGACAGGTGAATCAAAATCACACATTAAGCACACATTTGTTTCTCAATAGATTAAACATTAAAATTGTTGTATATAAATAAACTTTAGAGATTAATAACCGCACTAAGCTGGACTCATGTGGAGTGAACACACAGTTATTAAGTTGTGTGTCGTGGTTTCTGTGTCGTTTGCTGTAATTTGTTGTTCTGACTGAGGAATTTAAAGCGTCTGGAAGCAAATAAAATCCACCCACTCCAGATCAGAGTAATACAACCAGCCAGCGAGTGTTTGCTGTAGTGTGTTTCACTCTCTGTTGTGAATTACTGCTAACTATTACAGCACACACACACACTCTCCCGCTGTGATAAAGGGTCTCCTGTGAGTGTGAAGCGTCAGAGACCCCACAGATATCAGCTCAAACACACACAGCTGAATTCAATTCAACATCGTGATCCTAGCTTCAATAAGATGATGTTTTTCCACGGAGACGCCCATCCAAAAACAGACTGTCTGTCTCCTGTGTACACACACACACACACACACATGTCTTATGGGGACCTTCCATAGACTTCCATTGATTTTATATCTTCTACCCATCCTCCTCACACAAACCTCTCTGCATTTTCACATTTTCAATAAATCTCATTCTGTATGATTAATAAGGTGTGAAGCCGTCTGTGCTCTCAGACGCTCGGGTGGGGCACTTATTTCATCTCAATCAAGTGTTTAAAATACAGTTGTGCACTAGGCGACAGGGCCGCTATTTTGACGCCAAGGATATTTGTCAGGACGGCTGTGCTTTCCCTGCTCGCTTTAATGGAGGAAATCAGACTCGGCTTGAACAGAAAGCAGCCTAACTTAATTCATGTAATTGCGCTGGCTTATTCTCCGTGTTCCCCGCTCGAAGTGCAGTTGTACTCATTATTTCTGCGGAGGAAACAGAGTCCTGAGCAAACCACATCATAAAACACGGCGAGAAAAAGTGCAGTAAAACACAACTTCAGTCAACCTCTCCCTCGCCACTTTGCCATTTTTACTGCGCTGATTTGTCTGCAAAGCAAACAAATAACACTTAAAATCTCATTTCTCCACTTTATTATTTTTCTGCATTAGCAGAGGATTCTTTAACTAGCAGTTCTTCACAAATGAAAGCGTAGCTCTTGAGCGTTATGAAGCTGCACACATTCTCAGAGCTCAACTGATGTAATACTGCAGTAATATTGAGAAGGTGAAGTAGTGAGCAGATGAGATGGAGATTCAGTCCAGACAAACACTGGACGTGCACAACTGAAGCCAGGTTATCAACAAAAGAGCGTCTCGTACAGTGAATCATTGACGTTGTGTGTTGTTTGGAATGGTTCTCAGGTTGTTGCTGTGATGTTGTGAGTGTTGTTGTGATGGCGGTCCACTGTTCAAGAGTATTTGATCGTCCACCAAGTAATAACACATCTCTCCTCAACACCTCAAAGCCTTTAAGGAATCCTTCATGTTTGTATCAGAATCGGTGCAGGATGAGTTTTGAGTTGATGTTTACTGTTAGATATCTGTTCTGTCTTCTGACCCAAACTATGAGCAGTAGATGACAAAAACACTTGAACGTTGTGCAGTGATATTCTCAAGAACTAAACTAAAGCTTTTCAATCTCAAGGCTTAGATTTAAAGTGATGTTACCTTAGAATCCCCCGTGTGACACCACTGTTTTCTGTTCCCACGCCTGAAAATGAATGTTTTCATCTGCTCATCTACTCTAAAGCAGAGAAAGTGATTTCAAGCTCTCACACATTATCTGGATCCTTTAATGTAGTAAATTGTATGTTTCTCACATGGCTCGTGTATTTATCTCACGCTTGAATCAGTCAACATTACATCACACACTGTTTTGGTTTGGCTTGACAGAAATCTCAGTTCTTCTGGGCCTGTGGATGTGATGTCCGCACAGGACGGTTATTAACTGAAGGAATAATATTGTCATACGTGTGTCACGTGTGTTATGATCTGCAGAAGTTGAGTTGAGCTCCATTGGAGCACATTAATCATTTGATTCCACTGATGGTTTTAAATAAAGGTTTAGAGATGAATGTTAAATGTCTTATGCTGGTATGAAAGATTCATTATTCCTGCTGGTGTGTGAACACAGACTTCTGATGTTTGCCTGTGACAGATAACAGACACCTTCACCTGACGTTTAATATTCTGATCTTTAACTCTTTCTCACCCTGCACAACTATCTACATTATTTAAAACTTATTACACGGCTCATTTGAATGCTTGATTCTGATTGGCCAGTCGCGACATTCCAAGAGTTTTTATTTTCAAATATCAACCGCTCAAAACTAATAACACGCAGTAACCCGCATGCTGTAAATCATTTTGAGAGAGGCAGTTTAATATCACACAAAAATGTAATTATAAACATGTCTTTTAATAACATATATGACATTATATTTACAAATGATTAAACCAATTTGACTGTTTGTGACGTTTGAACGTTGTTTCTTACTTCAAAACCAAAACAAAACGGCTTTTAATCAAATATTTCAAATTCACATTTTATGTCCAGTTTTACTCTCATATGTCAAGTAGGCGTGTAATAAGCAGGATAATGAACAAGCAGCCAGCTGTTATCATGAAATAAACCCCTTCAGTGTGACACAAGACCCTCAGCTTCACTTGATAACACTGATGAAGATTATTTCTGTGATAACAGCTGAGTGCCTGAACATCATCACTTAAATGTTTTAAACGTTTCTCTGACGATGTGAGACTACAGTGCCTGCAGGCAGTGATAAGATCACCTGATGAAGTTGGAGATGTTCTGTATGAACGCCCTTCAGGTGTTTGTGATGTGTGTGTCCCGCTGGCAGTGCTGAGCGAAGGTAACAGAGCTCAGTGTCACCCATCCAGACACAGATGTTTACTCAACGCCATCCAGACATCATTACAGTCTCTCTCCAGAGTGTTTGTGTGCTTTGCACTCACTTGCATCAGTCTCCACCTTCAGCTTCCTCTCTGATGACACACTCTGTGTGAAAGAAAAATCACAGGTGAGATCTCTCTACAATCTCAATTCTGCTCTTATATTATGTATACAGCACGTTTCACGATTCAATGTTGCAAAGCAGCTTTACATACAAGAAAAAATGAAAGACATGTAAGAGATAATGTACAGGCACTCGGTTATTATGGCAGAAATAATCTCCATCAGTGTGATCAGGACATGAAGCGGATGGTCTTGTTTCAAACTGAAGGGGTTAATTTCACAATACCAGGTGGCTGCTTGTACATAATTTGCTTATTACACGCCTACTTGACACGTGAGAAAAAACCCGGACATAAAATGTGAATTTGAAATATTTTATTAAAAGCCGTTTAGTTTCAGTTTAAAATTAAGAAACGACTTCAAACGTCACAAAGAAGCAATTTGGTTATATCATTAAGCATGCGCAGACGTCACTTTCACTTGTAAGCAGGAGAGAGAGAGAGAAGTTCAGCTGTTTGTTTGCTCACAGTATTTGAGTGATGAATGTTATAACTGTGGATATAACGCTGGATTTGGAGATATTTGAAACTGATATATGGAGCCGTCCCAGCGATAAAAGATGCCGGACATGAACCGCATGCAGTGAGTCAAACTGATGTCTGTGTTTTGTTGACAATGTGCTTTAGTTCAGTCTACCCCTCCCTCCCGTACGCGCCGTATGATTTCGTTAATAATCGTATGGTTGTATCTATCTTTATTAATTTGATCAAACATAACACTCTTCGAAGATATGAAGTATGCAATACTACACTATAGGTACTCAAGATTAATATGAACCCCGTGTGTTAGGCCTGCTTTAAGATACGTGGTGATATAACAGGTTTTTCTCTTGTCAAGTACACGGATGAAACTTCTTAAGTGAAATAAATATATGCTCTTAGACATCCCTGAGAATGAATGGAGAGCAAACGAAAACTGAAGTCTCATGTGTGTCTCAGATATTTCTCCTGATTGTCAGATGAGATGTGAACAGTGTGAGCTCACATCTGTCTCGTCTGATATCAAAAGTCAATATGACTGAAGATCTCAATATCAACTGAAACATTTCTCATTACATTTACATTTATCAGCTCTTCATGTGTTTCAGTGGCACTCTCATTTGATCCCCTTAAGCCATGATTAAACTGATCCTTGAAACACATCCCAGAAGAACTTAAATGAAATCTCCTGAGCTTTGATCAGTGTTCTTATTGGGTTTTGATGACAGATTTGTTTGATTTTTTCATTTAATAACATCAGGAACGTGAATTACAAGGGTCAATTTTGAGCTCATGTTAACTATACAAGTACAACATGAAAACAGACAATCATCTGCAGGTTTATCCTCGTGTCGTTCCTGAGAAGATCTGACAGATCTGGGTACTATTGTTTCTGCAGGAAGACAGAACATAATTCCTGATATCTGGAAAAACTTTGCCAGCCGCAACTCAATCTTTCAGTCAAGGTCCTGAGATGTGTTTGGAAAACCCTAACCTGACGCACATCTACCTTGAGAAACTCTTACTAAAAGAGCCTTTATTTCAAGATCAGAGGTCCAGACTCTCCAGGTGTTTATTGATAGACAGGTTAGCTGTGATCTTCCTATTACACCGAGTGTAAACCTGAGGCTCACATTCAAACCGCACCCTAAGAGAGGGTTTATTTTCTCCAGCCACACCTGAGCTTTCTCTACATCTAGATAATTGGATTGGCCAGAGTGTTTGATTAAATCCAGTTAAAACATTTCCTCCGTTTCATTCTTCAGTGCAGACAGTCAACAGGCCCGTGAAACCTTAGATCTTCACCAAATTCCTCTTGTTTCTCTGTGTGGTGACGGGCAGGTGAAAAAGTTCAAGAAGGGTTCACAATGCAGGATTCTCTCTGTGTTTCACACAACTCTCATCTGCACTGACACGTCAATTATTCACACAGGCACGACGTCTGTTTAAACACAAACACACGCACACACAGTCCATAGGTGTAATTGTTGTTAACTGTATATTTCATCCCCTAACCCCTAAAGCCACAGATCCTAGAAAACTTTGCATTTTTAGATTTTCAAAAATAACCTAACCCCCTTTTGTACAATTTATAACCTTTTGTTCCCGTGGAGACCTCAATAATAGTCCCCACAGTGACGCAGGTCCCCATGAGTTAGTGTGTGTTCAGGTTTAGGTCCCCACTAACATATAAAAACAGAGTCCACACACACACACAACGTCTGTTTAAATACAGTCTAAACACACACACACACAGGTAAACAGACTCTTGTATTGCTCACTCAGCACATGGCAACAGGTGTGTGTCTCTGTTAATGGATTATGCTGCATATGCCTCATAAACCTCACACAGAACATGTGTGTGTGTGTGGGTGCGTGTGAGTGTGTGTGTGTGTGTGTGTGTGTGTGTGTGAGAGAGAGTGTGTGTGTGTGAGGTCTGAGTGGTAGACCAGCAATTACAGCTGAAAAATATTTACACTCTTCATTGGGTTTAGTTTTCTGCATCACCCTCAGATGCCCTGCTCGACTCAAAGACCCTGTGTGTGTCTCTCTCTCTCTCTCTCTCCCTCTCTCTGAGCAATATCTCACCCACACCTGCTCTGACATCACAACACACACCTGAGACCACTCGACACACTCCTGAATCCTGGATTCATTCTCACGGTGTCATCATGTCAACTGATAACTGTTGTTCTGATATTGTGTTTGAAAGTTCCTTCAGTGACAGAAACAGAGATGAGACAGTTGTTGACTTACAGCGAGTGTAGAATGAATATAGATCACACGGATTACATCATTCAGGTCTGAGTTCATTTCAAATGTCTAACGTTTGGTTGGAGTCTGTAGCATATCAGCAGTTTGAGATGTTGAGATCTTTTGACTTGGAGACGTGTGATTTCTCATCTTCACAATCCTGTCATCTGTTGTGTTGTGTGATGGATCTGAGAGACGTGGGCTCATGAAGTGTCCTGTGGAGACGCTGAGACTCTTTGTCTAGACTCCATTGAGCTCTTTTCACAACATGTGGATGTGGAAGTATTTATGAGGCCGGGGTTTAACGGACAAAGCTCACATTATATGACCTCCAATTCAGCCGGTTTCTTATTCACGTCTACTGGCAGTCCAAAGCCATTCCTCTCGCTCTGAGACGGCGCTCTGATGTTACTGAGCTCGGCTTTATGGGAATTATGGGGGCTGTGGCGAGCAGATAATCTCTGGTGTCTTCTCTGATCCACTGCTCACGACTGCACTGTAACCTAAGTCACTCGGGGGTCAGAGGTCACGGGTGAATCCTGCCAGAGAGTAAAGAACCTAAGAGGCGAAACTCTGACACTTTTTTGGTAATAGTCAGTAGGTGGCGCTTCACGGCCGCCATTTTGGGGATAAAAAGCCAGACAGAAACAGACAGAATGCCAAAGAAAGTGGAATAAAAGACACCTCCAGTAAATGTGGTGTTGTATGTTATCAGATGTGGAATCTAACGTTCTTAGCCCACTTTACTGAGCATTTAGATTTCATGCAATTTTACACATTTACTATTAGAACTGCTATCACTCCACTAGGTGTGAAAAAGTGTGTTTAGTGTGTTTTAAACCCCTGGAACACACAACAAACAAACGTTTCTAGGGAGTGAAAAAATGGAAGACTGTAAAATAAACATTTAAAAGGATTTGATGATTAGTCTTGTGTGATATTGTGTGTTCATCATTCAGGTTTAATGTACGGAGGTATTATTCAGAGCAACTGATTGGAAGCTTTTTGGACTGCAGAATCTCTTTCATCCCAAAATGGTGGAGGTGCAGGACGCTGCTGGTGCTCTTTTCATTCTCAGATTGACCCTCATCTCTTGGGTTCTGCTCAGCCCATTCCCACACGACAAGATCATCATTCTAGAAACATCTAGAGTTTTTGTTTCAAAATGTAAACCAATGGTTATGTTGTCCATATTGGACTAAATCTTTGCTTGAACCCGCATGACCTTTTTTTAGTTTGCCTCTTTGTAATACCAGTAAAAGCTGTTGTGTTTGATTGCAGATTGAACTCTTGATGGGAAATATATAAGTCGTATTGAACATTTTTCAGGTTGTGTAAGGTTGATCCGTGTCCAGCGTCTCTGTACTGAATACTGTCCATTTAAAAGAGCCGAGGAGTAAATAAACACCGGCGGTAAGCTGAACACATGCATCTGTCTCCTTCAGTAATGCATTAGTGTACTCTGCACTTTGGCGCGAAGCACAGCGAGTCTAAACAAACTCAAACCAAATACTGTGTGTACTGTAAATAGCCTTTTGTGCAGGTATTTTCTCAACGCCAAAAATAGAATTTCAGCTCGTTTCCAGGGGTTAAAAAAGGGCAAAATATCCCGGCGTGTTCCGCGCCGGTTAAAACACACAAACTCAAGAAACGTAAATAAATTCACAGGACACATCGAGAAACCTCACATGGAGCCGTTGCGACAGAACTCTATTAAAATAAGTATGTCCCCGCGCAAAAATAAGCTGGCGAAGCCCTTACAGGCTTGTTAATTAGAAAAAAATCCATATTTCCAGGTGGGCCAAAGAAAACCCTTGAAGGTCGTGGCAATTATTTCACAAATGAATGAGCGCAGTGTGGAAATGGCAGCGAGTTCAAACAGAGACTTCTGCAGGACTTGGCACGGGAGCGCATGACGTGACACGTCAAATAAATGTCTGCGCGGAACGCTCGTCCACCGTACAGAAGTGCACTTACTTTTCAATTAAAAGGTCTACAGCGCTTTTTTTCCCTCGCTCTCTCATAAGGAAAGCTTAGTGTTGTGCCGCGTCTTGTTCTTTTTGGCCATTAACAGAGTAAAAGTGTCATGCGCTGTGACTGTGTGGGCTCTTATACAGCCAACAAACCTGCCAGAGCCCAGAAATCACACAGAAACACAATCACAGATTACATTAGATCAACTACATTTTAATGGACTTTGTTTGACGATTTTATTTGCTCGACTTCGTTTCAGATGTTTCTTCTAAAATGTAGAAGAAATCAAAAGAAAATCAAATGTTGACAAACAAATGTAGATTGTGGAGGTCAAATAATCAGGATTCAGGTCGATTTGATGACAAGGTTATTTTAGCTTACTAAAATTAAAACCTCTCTGTCAAATCCAATTTTGACCTAAAAGTTATGGGAAAAACTTGAATCACTTAAATTAATAAAATAAATAAACAAAATTGTATTAAAACTAAAATAGAAATTAATTCATATTACATAGCAACATTAAAAATAAATTTAAACTTTAACTAAAATGAAGATAATAACTTAAGATCTAAAAATTAAAGCTTATTCAAAATATGAATAAAACTAATAAAAAACTATAATAACTCTGTTTGATGAGAAATGTTTGAGTTGATATTGAGATCTTTTCAGACCTGACAATCTGAGCTCAGTTGGACACGTCTCTTCTGGTTTTCATGTGATGTAGGTTTGGTCATGTGATTGGAGGGGATCTGGTCCGGGGGTCTTGTGGATGAGTGAAGCTCAGCTGGACGGGGTTACACACATGCCGCGGCTGTGGCTTCGGTCCTCTCGCCCCTGCGGTTCAGTCAGTGTGGCCGCTGGAAAGTTTGGTTAACCAGGGGCGGTGTCTGCATCCCACAGCGCTCCAGAGAGCAGAGTCGTGGGCGATTAATAGCCCTCTTTGTATTTGTTAATGTAGCTTGTTAAGGTTCAGTCTTATATTGATGCTGTATATACGGCGGTGAACGTGAAAGCTGTTTTTATTCGTTTGTGGCGGGTGAGGTAAAGACAACATTTATGCACATACATGTCAGATTTTCACACTTCTGATAAATGCTTTGGATTTCTTTTTTTTCAAACACAGTGAATGAGGTCGATTTTCTACATTGTGGCTGTCATCCAAAGCAAACCAGTTTTGTCAAAAGCCATTCATTATCTGAAGTGTGAAATTATTCCTTAGTGGTGTGCTATAATAATGCCTTGTTTTAATGGCCTTTTTTAAACATTGGATGAAAGAGTTCAAGGAGACGCCTCCGTCACACATGAGATCAGAATACACGCACAAGCGCCAACGTGACGTTTGAAAGGTTTGTGTGATCAATAATTCATACGAATGATAATTCAATAGTCTTGTGTCACATGCTGAAATGTCTAGTGAAGGAAGTCCCGTCTTCCAGTAAAAAGAACCAATCGAAGACTTAGGATTCTGTGGGGCGGAGCTCTGGTGAGGCGCTTGCTAACCTGCGCACAAGCACAGTAGGTGAAGAAAAATGAGTTTTTTAGCGCTAGTTAAGCTAAGAAAAGAAAGGGTTTGGTCTAGCATGGGAAATATGATGCTTTTGTAAAGTGACTACTAATGTTAAGCAGGTCTTCTGGATGCTTTGCTAGTGTTAGCTCAGCTCTGTTGGGGTGTTTTAGCTGCTCAGATTGAAAGATAAACGAAACATCAGCTGAAGACCAGGCCAAAATCAAGCGGTTCAATATACAGTCTGAGTCTAGACTAGCACAACTAGAACAAACAGAAACATACCCAAGTGTAGCTTTACAACATTCAGCTAGCGCTTCTTTACATTCCTTCATTCTGACTCTACAAATGTGCTCCGTTTAAAATGCCATGCGTGCTATTAGCTGTATTGGATATTTACTTTAGAATAAACACACATGCATTCTTTCACAGTCTGCATTTCTGTGCCATCCGAAGTCTCTAAAGCCTCTCTTCTTAATAACCACAGAAGTACAGATTCAGTTGAAAACCGAAGGTCGCGTGTCAATTATATACAGTATTTCAAATCAGCAATAACATCTGACAACATTTATATGATAGATTACTGCTCGGGCCAAGGAACGTATTATTCAGAGCGATGCAGGTAAGGCTTACGTGTGTTCTAGAGCAAACAAACTCAATGAGACGACTGGACCGGATCCACAACTTTCATTCCACACTGAGCACTCATTTCTCTCTTTCATTCTGTCCCTGCTGTGTGACGTAAGTAAATGAGTTAGATGTATGATGTTGTGACGTGCAATATTCCAATAACTTTTATGAATGATATTTATAATAGCTGTAATTCTAACAACATGACGTCTGTATTGGTGGAGGTGTCATCATGTGACATTATGAGCTAATTCAGGGTAACAAGCATTATTTAAACAAGAGCCGCTGGTTGTATTTCCGTCTCAAATCCTGTTGTCAGAGCTTTATCCAATCTCCCAACATTCTCCAGAAACAGAGAGAATCCAGTGAGAGTTGTTCTTATTTGAGTTTGTGTGTCGTTCCAGTGAAAGCCCAATGGCCCTCGTTGGTTTTTTTGGCTCGGTGTCTGAGAAACGTCTCCAGCTCAAAAGCCAAGAGGTCGTATAAACCCTGATGCACTCGAGCGCTCACTCACTCACTCACTCAACTTATTTCAGTTAACTAACAGCCTTTCCATATGGAAGAACTTTCATTGCTTCAGCGTTGATGAACCGTTTCCCCAAATGTTGACCACCACAGTGTCCAGCTGTACTCCAATTACACTGGAATAAAACATTCAATGAGCTTACAAATGTCAAGTACCACCAACACAAAATGACACACACACACACACACACACAAAAGTTCATGGAGTTCTAAGCTGTTTATCATTTAAGTATTAAATTGCTCATAAAGGAATAAAAGAGGAATAAAAGAGAATCAAAGAGTGTGGAGGTGTGTATGACTGTGATCATCTGGATGTGATGAGAAATGTTTCAGTTGATATTGAGATCTTCAGTCATATTGACTTTTGATATCAGACGAGACAGATGTGAGCTCACACTGTTCACATCTCATCTGACAATCAGGAGAAATATCTGAGACACACATGAGACTTAAACAAACGCTTCCTCTTGTTCTCCAGTTCATGTCACTGATATCTAGGAGGAAATCATGTGATATTATAGAGATCTCTTACTGTATGTGATCTCTTTCTGTTCTGGGCTATCAGCGCTTACTCAACATTTTCTTTCAAAACATTATTCTCACATATATGTATATGTATATTAAGCATGGCAGTGCTGAGATGTTTGAGAGTACATTTTTAATTGCTCTCCATTTAATAACATCAATGTCTAGGAGATATATTTGGGAGTGCAGAGATCTCAATTCATTTCTTTGTTTCTTATGGATAAACATATTTTTTTCACTTTAGATTTTAGCTTAGCAGGTAGAGTATGTATGTGTGTAAGCCGTCAATACTGTCTCCATCTTCAATGCACTTTACTGTGAGAACCAGACACAAACTCTGATGGGATACACAGCTTTCAGGAAACTCACAAACTCACTCACACACACACACACTCACGCACACTAGCATGCACACAAGCACGCACTCACACATGTTGGTATGGGTGGTTTACAGGGACATTCCATAGACGTAATGCATTTTATAGTGACAAACTGTATATTCTATCCCCAAAAGCTAAGAACCATTAATGAGTTTCTGCAGTTTCACATTTTCAATAAAAAAATGGACATCAGCATGTCCTCATAATGTAGGGGGCGTGGCCAAACACATGAACGCACACCACATTGTAAGGACTGTACGTCCTTCTAATGTAGGTCAAACCAGTGCACACTCTCTCACACACACAAGCAAAACAGTGACCACACAGAATGAAACGCTCAGAGACGTGTATATGTCTGTCTGTGTGTGTGTGTGTGGCGCTCATATTGCTGCATGGATTGATTTCCTGAGCGCTGTGATTCAGAGCACAGAAATGTGCCGTTTAAACAGCTCCACACATACACCTTTGCATATGAACCTGCTGCTAAAGACATTGGAGCGTTCTGAATGTTTTCTGTGAACTGCTTCCAATCACACATCACATGTTCACATTAAAGTGCACTTCAAGAAACAGAGCAAAACCAGATTGGCCTTGGTGAGCTAACATGTCAGTGAAACCAATGACTTTGGTGACGTTTGATTGACAAATGCATCCACCAAACATCTCAGCACTGCCATGCTTAATATACATATACATATATGTGAGAATAATGTTTTGAAAGAAAATGTTGAGTAAGCGCTGATAGCCCAGAACAGAAAGAGATCACATACAGTAAGAGATCTCTATAATATCACATGATTTCCTCCTAGATATCAGTGACATGAACTGGAGAACAAGAGGAAGCGTTTGTTTAAGTCTCATGTGTGTCTCAGATATTTCTCCTGATTGTCAGATGAGATGTGAACAGTGTGAGCTCACATTTGTCTCGTCTGATATCAAAAGTCAATATGACTGAAGATCTCAATATCAACTGAAACATTTCTCATCACATCCAGATGATCACAGTCATACACACCTCCACACTCTTCATGTGTTCAACAATGACTGCGTTACACACACACACTCACATATTCTTCTTCTTCCTTAATCTGTTGACATCATGTTTCTTTCATGAAAGTTTGAATAAAGTTCTTCCGCAGGTTATGAGAGTTAGGAGTATATAATATCTTCAGAAAGTTTCACTGTATGATTGAATCCTCTGATTTTGTCTGTTTTGCAGATATGATGAGAATATCAGTGTAGAGTTGATGTTTTGTTTTCAAGCGTTAAATCAGACAGATATTGTTTTCCCTGATGTTTCCTACTGTAAATCCACTCCGGTGAGTCACCCAACGCATTTATTTGAACAGGGAGGTGATTTACGAAAGGGCTATTTTCTGACATTTTCTTGATTTCGTTCAGAGCACATCATTGGGAGAACTTTCCGTCTCATATCACTTTACAGGGATTATGGTATATCTATCAAGCCTTTGGATGCAGGAGCCTGCTGGACGAGCGCCTTGCATTTTAAGGAAAGCGTGTGGAAAATGCAGGCGACTCCAAAGGCTTTGCTCCGTCTTAATGAATCCACTGGAGCGGCTGAGTGTGACGGATCCGTGGTGACCGTGAGCCCGGCGATGGAGCGAAGGATCAGAAGATTTAAGGGAGGAGGAGAGAGCTCAGATTCACCTGCGAGATGATTCAAGCTTAATGACAAAACCATTCTCAGAGTGCTGAAAGAGATCCTGAATGTTCATCTTGACTCTCTGTGGCTGTAAACAGCTCTCTTGTGTCTTGTGGAGAATGAAGTGTGCAGGCCCGAAATCTCCTCACAGATGAATCCTCTACCATCACTGAGACGGGTGGATCTACAGAGGTCGCCCAAACTTGATTTTAAAGATTTATTTTTGGCGTTTTTACATTAATTTGTATAGTGACAGTGAGAGGGAAGGAAACAACATGGGTGAGAGAGGGGGTGGGATCGGTGTAGGACCACGAGCCGGGACTCGAACTCGGGTCACCAGGAGCGCAGCAGCGCCATATGTCGGAGCACTAAGCACAAGGCTATCGGCTCAGACCTCAACCTTGATTTTATGCTCAATGTGTCAAACCTGAAATTCAGAAGGAAAGGTGGCTGTCGCATTTTTGAGGGATGCTCAAGGACGTTGGCGTTTTTAGCTCAAGCTCTGCTGAAGTTCACATTTGTGTAGTTATCTTTTGCTCAAATGTGCATCCAAAGCCACTGAAGTGCTCAAGTGTTGTGTCAGAACACTCCTAACACACACAACGTTTGACAGTTTCAGTAGTTGAATCATGTGTGTCTACAGCCAGCTCAGCTGTAGTGTGAAGCATAAACAACTGAAGAAGTTTCTTTCAATGTTCTTCAGTCTCCAGCAAGTGTATAATTAAAGTCGACTAATACTTAATTTCTTCCCCTGACTCAATCCAGACCAGAACACAAACACTGACGCTTTCACGCATACTTTCCAAGAAAATGGCAGCGTGGTTCCCCTGTCGCAGCCCCTCAGGACCACCTGACATGTCCAGCAGTGTTTATGTGTGTGTGTGTTTGTGTGTGAGAGAGTAAATATTTGGTATTCTCTCTTGACTACTCATGAGCCGTCTGACATTTTCTGCCCTTTTCTCTCCAAACAGCATAATGAGAATTTACTGCATCCTGTTAGTACTAATCTCGTAATCCTTTCCTCTCAATTTCTAGAGCAGCGTGCGGCCAAACCTTCTCCTGGACTCCCTGTCCCCCTCAGATTCTCTGATTTAGGATTCTATTTCTCAGAGATCAGACTTCTGTGCTGAGACTGTGTGGCGCGGGCTACTGTATACACAATGTATAGTCGGTGGCACGTGAGATCAGAGGGAAAGGACTTTTACACTTGCTGGCTAAGCAATATCTTTCTGCTCCAAGGTTTGTTCTCTTTTAAATGGCGTTCACAGAAATCTTGAGCATAATAAGGTGGACGACATGCTTTCAGAAGGTTTTGATTGAATGTTTGGGAAAATCTAGATCACGTGTGGAATGCTGAAGCCGTTGAGCTCTGAATCTCTCGCTCTGTTCCTTTAAACTCTCAGTTCATCTCTCGCTTGATTTAAAACGACAGAGCTCAGTCCGGCTCACACTTTCTGTCCATTCATACGTCACTTTAACACACTGGATCTAGCACTGGAAACAACTGCAAGCTTATATTTCATTTCCTCAACCAATAGTCCAGTGACTGACTCCACATCAACACATATATTCTCAAATACACTACAGAGCGTACACATGTGTCCACATTCATCATCCAAATCTGATCCCGTTTGTTTTATAGTAAAAATGTGACAATGAGCAACAGAAAAAGACACTGGGAGTGTGTTTTCCTGCAGCTCATATTTGATGAGGGTCACAGGTTTAATGTCCACAGAACACACACTGACTGAACAAACATATTAAGAGTACATAACTAGGGATGTTTAAGGTCCTAATTTGTCCAACAACAAGTTTATGTTCTTAGAAGGTGTAAAACACAATTGTTTTGTAATAATAGTCAGTTATTTTTCCTCACTTCTTGACTGGCTCTTAAATGATTCGTTCGGCGATTCATCTGTCTAATCCTCTCCTTTCCACTGGTCTAGTCTGATGTGATTGGTCAGATGGTCTAGTCTGATGTGATTGGTCAGATGGTCTAGTCTGATGTGATTGGTCAGATGGTCTAGTCTGATGTGATTGGACAGATGGTCTAGTCTGATGTGATCGGTCAGATGGTCTAGTCTGATGTGATCGGTCAGATGGTCCAGTCTGATGTGATCGGTCAGATGGTCTAGTCTACTGTGATTGGTCAGATGGTCTAGTCTACTGTGATTGGTCAGATGGTTTAGTCTACTGTGATTGGTCAGATGTTTTAGTCTACTGTGATTGGTCAGATGGTCTAGTCTACTGTGATTGGTCAGATGGTCTAGTCTACTGTGATTGGTCAGATGTTTTAGTCTACTGTGATTGGTCAGATGGTTTAGTCTACTGTGATTGGTCAGATGGTCTAGTCTGATGTGATTGGACAGATGGTCTAGTCTGATGTGATTGGCCAGATGGTCTAGTCTACTGTGATTGGTCAGATGGTCTAGTCTGATGTGATCGGTCAGATGGTTTAGTCTACTGTGATTGGTCAGATGGTCTAGTCTGATGTGATTGGTCAGATGGTCTAGTCTGATGTGATTGGTCAGATGGTCTAGTCTACTGTGATTGGTCAGATGGTCTAGTCTACTGTGATTGGTCAGATGGTTTAGTCTACTGTGATTGGTCAGATGGTTTAGTCTACTGTGATTGGTCAGATGGTCTAGTCTGATGTGATTGGCCAGATGGGACTATATGTAGTGACGTAAATCTGTGTCGCTTGGCGAATCGGACGAGGGACGACTCGTTTGCGTGATTCAGAGTCGACTCCCTTTTCTCCAATTTACATATTGGCAGACTGCTTACATTTATACACGACAACATTACAGACTGCATGATCTCATGTCATGTACTCTTTAAATGAATTGTAGATAACTTTTTACAGCAGACAATGTAAATGTCACAGTGATAATGGTGTTTACACTCAGTCTGTACAATGACAATTTACTTCAACACTTACACCTCAAAACTCTATTTTAATGATATATATTGAGATTAATTTAGTTCTTGTCAAGTTAGATTGCAGGAGAGAGCTCAGCACAATACTGTTCTGCAGTCAGTTTAATGCACGTGTACAGTAAAGATCAGTGTGGTGTTCTTACAGACGTCTGTCAGACACCTAATGTCTCCTGTGTGTGTGTGTGTGTGTGTGTGTGTCGGCGAGTGTGTGATGCAGTCAAAACTTTACAGGCCATGTTGAAGCTGGCGCGGACGGTTGGAGGAGATGAACTCCAGTCTGCGTTCAAACCACTTTCCTCATTTTATTTCTGCCCAGAACAGAGACGAGCTAAAAATAAAGTCTGGGATTTAAAGAGTGTGGCTTTTAATGGCAGTGTGTAAAATGTGCTGTGTGTTAACAGCTATGCTGAGGCCAACCAGAAAACACGGCGCAGAAGCCCAAGACAAATTAGGACAGCAAATAAAGACACAGGCTGCTTCTGGAGCAGATTTATCCTGTCGACTGCGTTTGATCCGAGTAACCAAAAGTTTCATATCAGACATTCATTACTCAGAAAAGTGCCTTTACGACTCATTTACTGAGAAATAACCCAAAAGAGTACCACCCAAGAGTGAAGCGCATACAGAAAAGTTTCCTTCAAGTGATGCGTACGACCCACCGGAGCAGACGGTGTGACCAAATACAACATCAAAGTAGTACAGTAACATGTCAATGTGTTTCCCTGATCAAACATCAACAGTACAAATAACAATGAAAATGGCAAATTTGACACATTTCTACAGTCAAACCCGCCGGTCCAAACTTTTCTCAATATTTTTGCATTCTGTTTCTGTTCAAACACATTTAATTTTGTTGCAGACGTTGATGAATGCACATGAAATATCTTTAGCTTTCTGTGTTATCTTTCTCCTTTAAACACATCACACGTCAATCCTCACATCCCAGAGTAAATGTGGAAGAAAACCGTTTGGGTTTGTGCTGATGATATGAATGTGTTTTGATTCATTCTGCGGCGACTCCCACGGATGTGTCGCTAAGAGGAGACGTCTCGCTTTGATGATGCGCTGAATTGCGATGATGCAACCGTCACTGCGGAAGGGTGTTGCCTGGCCCACAAGGTGACGCACTCTCTCTCTCTCTCTCTCTCTCTCTCTCTCTCTCTCTCTCTCTGAGTCTGGTGTTTGACTGGCAAGCACAGGCTCTCTTTAGTGGTCACTGGTTAGGTTGGCTAACATAATGTATGTCTCAGCAAGCAAATGTCTGTTTTTCACTCACATTCTTTTCCTTACTGTTTATAGTTCACTACACTTGCGTCAAAGAGGTATTTTAACATGGTCCAGTTTCTAAATTCAAACAAACTACTATTTTAGTGCGGTGGATTGTCATTATTTAAGGGTATAACCTTTAAAGAGCGCACAACAGATTGTACTGGACAGATTTAGGAGCGGAACAGAGACATTTAGATAAAGTTCATCTTTTTTACTGTTGAAGGGACATGTGTTTGTACAAGTGTATATGACCCTTTGTTCAGTGGAACACAAGAGAAGATATTTTGAGAAAGGTCTCCGTGGTTTTGTGTTCCTACAATGGAAGTCAATGGAGTTGACTTCAAAATATCTTCTGAAGAAGAAAGAGACTCATGCAGGTTTGACATGACATGAGGATGAATAGATGGTGAAAGTCTCCTGAAGTGTGTTCTGTGTCTGTGTCCTGGACAGGGTTTAAGCCTAGTCTCAGACTAACTTCAATGTGAGAGATCTCGTGATCGAACACAACTTGCTGACGTACCTTCAAATATATCAATGCGATTGTTTTGTCTCAAGATGAACACAGTAATGTTTTTTTAAAGTATGTTTTTTAAAAGAACTTAATTATCCTAATTTAACTAAGGCCTAGTCCTGGCTTAGACTGATCCTTGTCCAGGAAACCACCCCTTATGTGCATGATGTTTTACATTTACAAAGACTAAACAATAGAGATGAATGACTCCCGTCTTATACAAACGAAAATCTTAACACACCCACATCTATTCTGTTGTACAAATTGTTTTGGGTTAAATCAGTAAAGTTGTTAGAAGGAACATCAACCAGAGCTGATTTTCAGGGCGTCCCTTGTGTTACACAATGACCTACAAGGGGGTAGAGTTTATTAAAGGAAATGAACAGACCACAATCCACTGAGGTTCATTTCAGGCCTCCAAAACAAAACGATTCAATCATAATTGAAAGGTCTGAAAAACAATCAAATAAATCCAACAAGAAGTCAAGAAGAGAAAATAGAGGGAAGGGTCCTCCTGAGCCCTACAGAACATCTCCAGTGGGTTCTCACGAGGTACGTCTGTTATTCCATGAAGTGACTCAAGTTAAGCTTCTGTGCACAGGGACAAGAACCCTTTGTTTCACGCCATAATGGAAGAAAAACAAACTTCTACACAAAGACGAAGCGAGTGTATTTATTCCCATAATCTAGAGTCATCATCAGCCAGCTGGCCGATTCCAGAGGAAAAAGTGCAGTTAAGCAACCTGATAGGCCAGAGAATGATGACATCATGGGATTGGCCATGAAGTTCTTGAGAAGCATCTCTGTGTTTTGTGTCCATGGCCCACTTTTCAACGGCTCTTCATCAGCACAACGCCAGAGAATGTGAGCTCATTGCTTTCAGAAACAAATCAGTTCCACTGACAATGTGAAATGTAGCGACGCTCAAACTTGGAAACACGTGTTCTTTTGCAGAATATGTTGTCCTGAATAAAAGCATGACGGCAATAAACACAGAAATGTCCGAGAAAACTGTACAAGAGATTTTAGAAGACCCCATGTGGGCTTTAATAATATTTGTGCAACTGCACCGTTTATATCACTTCAAATGAAACGCATTTTACTACCATAAAAGTTTTCAAAGATGAAAGAGAACTCAACTTGCAGACATTCTTCAGGGTAATTAGAGTTTCTCTTTTCCTCAGAACAGCAGGTTTTGTGTGAACACTTTGTCATTTAGTCTCACGCTGAATGTTCCTCCAGAAGCAGCTTTAAAGAGAAGGAACGCGTCTGAAGTGCCGTCTGACAGCAGAACGAGCGGAAACGATGTGAAGGTGAACTGAGGAATGTTTGAGAGCTCCTATCCCAACAGTCATTCTGTTTACACGCACGTCAAGAGCAGAACATTATTTTGTGCTTTAATGTCACCTGGAATTCACAAACTAAAATAAATTATACGTGTGCTTCAGACCTTCACATGTATGTTTATATGTGCGGCAGGGCTGTACAGTGTGACATATGACACGTCAAACACACTACACCAAAAACCTCTTCGCCACAACACGTCAAAATAAAAGTCTGGTTAACATGAACACTCGGATGATTGTGTAGTGTATTGTAGTATTTGCTCTAGATTATTGTAGTACCCTTGATGACCTATAGTATAGACTGTAGTGTACTTTAGTAACTATAGTATCTAGGACTATAGTTTACTTTAGTAAATACTGAAGTATACTGCTTCTATGGACAAAAATAACACTATTGTATGACACAGAATAAAAATAATGTCAACTAAAATGATACAGCCCTAATTGATCCATCTGTGTGTAACATGAAGGTCATCTATCAGTTATCTGCCTGTTCATGTGATGAAAGATGATGACAGATGTTTTGTCTGAACTGTTTGGCCTGCATGTGCTACAAAACCTCTAAATCCTCCGCAGTGCCGGTGCTACATGCAAAGAAAAGTGTGGATGTGCTGGACACACTTTATTCTACAGTCATGTTTCCCATTTACATACTGTATACTTACATTTACATTGAGTCATTCAGCAGACGCTTTTATCCAAAGCAACTTAAACTGCATTATCCTATACAAGTATGTGCCATCCCCTGCGATCATGCTCTTACCACTGAGCTCAACAAATGAGCTAGATAACAGAAGCATCTGGAAGAACATAAGGAAGGACAACACAAAGCATTAGTGCAGTAAAACTGGTCTCGTATCTCCTAACACAGTACACACAGCTAGGTTTTTTTCTAAAGATAGAAAGAGTAGAAAAGAGACAGAAGTCAGGTCTGATTGGTCAGGTGTCTGATTCTTGAAGACGGCCACAGAATCTGATCTAATCTTGTAGCAGTGGTCAGATCATCACACATGTGGAACAGATCCAGAGAAGCATGCGTGAGAGTAGGATGACATCACAAGACGTGGTTAGCTTGCAGAGCTCAGTGATCTGGTGGGCATGCGTCTGCATTAGCGAGTGAAGATAAGGAGCTGCAGAACCAGTGGTGGTCTTGAAGACCAGGAGCAGAGTCTTGAATGTGAAGTGAGCGACTACAGGAGACAATGAAACCTGATGAGGAGAGGAGTGACATGAGCTCGCTTCTGTTCATTGAACACCACTCTCTCCACTGCATTCTGGATCATCTGAAGAGGTTTGCTTCTATTTATTACAGTAATCACCAGGTACTAACATTGAACCCAAACTGACACTATGTAGTTAACTTATACTACCCAGTAAGAACACTATAGGTACATGTGCTGTCAATGGTTCCTGAGCTCTGGTCAAGGTGAAATTGACATTACATTTGCTTAATGTCTATTCATATATTTTCATTTGTCTAAAAACATTAACATTAAAAAACGAAATAATTGAAATACAGTATTTCAGGCAGACGGAGTGTTAAGCCGAGCAATAGTGCAAGTGAACTACTCCTGAAACTCTTCAGATTTACACCAGGGAGGCTCTTGGGCTCCGGTCCTCTCGGTGAGCTGTGCGGTGGGCGCTGAGGAAAGGCTTAAGTTTCCCAAACCTTGCAAAAGAAGATGCCTCACGGAGCAAAGAAAAACATCCACACCCACTGGTTTAAAAAAGAGAAAGGGGAATAAATAACACATTCATACTCTGAAGCACGGTGGCAAGCATCCTTAGAGTGGTTCTGACTGACTTCCACAGTTCCTTCATTATTGCTTATAGTGCCCTCATAAAGGCCTGAAGAGGCTTTACGGGTGGACCACTTTAACAGCTCTCTCGCCCCAAACACACTTCAGACAAATGACTGGCCTGTGGCCGTGATTCAGACGGGACACTTGTTTACACCAACAGACAGGAGAGAGTGAGAGTGTTTGGTGTGGATGAACATTAATGTGTCTGTCTGTGGTTCTGAGGGCGATGGATGCGGTCCGGTGTCGGGGAATTCTGAACACATGGCCGAGCGGTGAAAGCTGTGTCTGATGAGTCTGATATGGGTTATTAGTAAATCCTCCTCTCATCATTCTGACTCTCACTCATGTGTGTTTCTGTTTTCACTGTGAACACACTGAAGACCACACAACACTACACACCCTCATCTGTACAGCTCTTACAACATTGAGTTTTATTTACATATATAACTAAACCTTCTGATGTTTGTTTAACATTTTAATTCATTTGTAAATGTTCTGTTGGTTGTCAATGTTTGTGTAGTGTTAAAACTGAAACAGGAAGTGCTTTACAACCTGTGTTGTTGGATTTACTATACAGTTCAAATTATATATTTTCTCTATTTATGTTTTTCTTTTTCTGAAGCAAACATTCTTAAGAATCAGTAAATGGTTGAGCTACAGGAACACTACAGTTGTGTGCTGGTTATGAGCTTCATGGTTGATTTCTTTGAGTGGAAATGACTGTAGACAGCAGAGACACACAACCCTTGAGACAGCCGTAAGTCTGACTGTTTTTGGCCGGATTCCTTCAATTCTCTTTTCTGAGGGAGGTCTCTCTCTCTCTCTCTCTCTCTCTCTCTCTCTCGCTCACACACACAGACTCTCTGTCTTCTTCAACGCCTGCCAATTATTCATGTTTGCTTTAATTCTAAACGCATAGTAATTGCCAATTACTGGCGGGTGCCAACCAAAAGACCCCAGGTGTGTGAAGGCAGAGACCATCACAGAGGATTTTCTCAAGACCCTCAACTCTGTGTTTTATTTCTGGAAAAGTGAATAGCAGAACAAATGAACAAGTGTTTTAATGTCTGCTCTCTCTGCTCATGCCTGAAGTGTCATATATCTTACTGGTGATTAATTGGGCCAATAGTTAGAGGAGGCAGACAAAAGCTGTGCCAACTCCCGGCCACTGGGGAACAAGAGCAAGGCGCCTTCATAGATTATAAGTGGGAATGCTTTATAACAGACCTGCCACACACACACAAACACACGCAATCACGCAAACACACACACACTCATGCACAAACACACACACACAATCATGCACAAACACACACACTCACTGACACATGCACGCACACACACACAATAAGACGAACACATTAATTAACACACACACACACCTACGCAAACACGCACGCGCACACTCACACACTGACACAATAACAAACAAATGAACAAACACACACACATGCACGCACACATTCATGCACGCACACACTCACGCACGCATGCACACACACATATACAATAACACATTAACAGACACAAACATCTCACACACACAAAAACACACTCACGTAAACACACAAGCACAAAACACACACACACAAAAACACGTCTGGTTTATTATCTGTGTGGGGACAGTCCATAGGCGTAATGAGTTGTATTCAGTACAAACTGTTTATTTTATCCCCTAACCCAGCCCCTGAACTTAAAGATACTAGAAAACCTTTGGCATTTTTAGACCTTTTGGTGTGCATTCAGGTTTATGTCCCCATCGGGATATAAATACAAGGCCACTCACACACGCACACACACACACTTAAAGTACTGACGTCTCTTAAAGGAACAATTTAATTCTCCTCGACTATGATTTCGGAGGACAGATGACACACACACACACACAAACACCAGCGTCTGTCCAGTCATGTCAAGGTTCATAACCAAAGAGTGGAATTTGTGAACTTCCTCAGTCTATTTAAGGAGAGCTGCCCCAAATATAGGTCTGAGAGCCATGAGCCAAAGTGATTCCCTTCATGCTGTATTTATAAAGTTCTATGGGCCGGCCAAGCCATAAGTCTTGTTTCCTGACAGCGCGGCGTGTTATGACCACTGTCATTTTGGTCTGCGGTACTGAGCTTGTGGCCAGAGTTCCCCGCTTCAACCCCATTCACTCCTCATTTCTAACAGGGTGACACGCTGATGGACACTTCACACGCCTGCCAGTCGACCTCATAGGACAGAAGAAACATCACAGATGACATCTTGTCAATATCTCATATCTTTCTCTGAGATTTTATGTTTTAAATTTGTTTGCTGCCAAAGTCGAAAGATTTCTCATCCATGAGCAAATGATCTCTCCTCATTCACTTAATGGCTCTGTGCTCAGACTGTGTGTCCACATCAGACTCATTTGTGTCTCAGGAATGTGAGGAGCAACATCTGGAACAATGCTGACACTTAAATAAAACAACAGAGAAATCCACAAAGTCTCCTGAGAGTCTATGAGAGAGCAGCCAATGAGCCTCGCAGTGGACCTATAGGATTTGTGTTGGTCAGTCAAAATCTTCAGTGGAACACATAAGAAGATATTTTGAGAAATGTCTCAGTGGTTCATGCAATGGAAGTCAATGGGGTTCAGTGTTGTTTGATTGTCAACATTCTTCAAAATATCTTCTTTTGTGTTGCACTGAAGAAATAAACTCATTCAGGTTTGACACGACACAAGGAGGATGAGGAGGATGATGAGGATGAAGAGGAGGATGATGAGGAGGAGGAGGATGATGATGAGGAGGAGGATGATGATGAGGAGGAGGATGATGATGAGGAGGAGGAGGATGATGAGGAGGAGGAGGGTGATGATGATGAGGATGAAGATGATGAGGAGGAGGATATGGAGGAGGATGATGAGGTGGAGGATGATGAGGAGGAGTATGAGGAGGATGATGAGGAGGAGGAGGAGGAGGATGATGATGAGGAGGAGGATGATGAGGAGGATGATGATGAGGAGGAGGAGGATGAGGATGATGATTAGGAGGATGATGATGAGGAGGAAGATGATGAGGAGGATGATGATGAGGAGGAGGAGGAGAATGAGGAGGAGGATGAGGATGATGATGAGGAGGAGGAGGAGGATGATGAGGAGGAGAATGAGGAGGAGGATGATGAGGAGGAGGATGATGATGATGATGATGATGAGGAGGAGGAGGATGATGAGGAGGAGGATGATGATGAGGAGTAGGATGATGAGGAGGAGGATGATGATGAGGAGTAGGATGATGAAGAGGAGGATGATGATGAGGAGGAGGATGATGAGGAGGAGGATGATGATGAGGAGGAGGATGATGATGAGGAGGAGGATCATGAGGAGGATGATGATGAGGAGAATGAGGAGGAGGATGATGAGGAGGAGGATGATGATGAGGAGGATGATGAGGAGGAGGAGGATGATGATGAGGAGGAGGATGATGAGGAGGAGAATGAGGAGGATGATGAGGAGGAGGAGGATGATGATGATGAGGAGGAGGATGATGAGGAGGAGGATGATGATGAGGAGTAGGATGATGATGATGATGATGAGGAGGAGGAGGATGATGAGGAGGAGGATGATGATGAGGAGTAGGATGATGAGGAGGAGGATGATGATGAGGAGTAGGATGATGAAGAGGAGGATGATGATGAGGAGGAGGATGATGAGGAGGAGGATGATGATGAGGAGGAGGATGATGATGAGGAGGAGGATCATGAGGAGGATGATGATGAGGAGAATGAGGAGGAGGATGATGAGGAGGAGGATGAGGAGGAGGATGATGATGAGGAGGATGATGAGGAGGAGGAGGATGATGATGAGGAGGAGGATGATGAGGAGGAGAATGAGGAGGATGATGAGGAGGAGGATGATGATGATGAGGAGGAGGATGATGAGGAGGAGGATGATGATGAGGAGTAGGATGATGAGGAGGAGGATGATGATGAGGAGTAGGATGATGAGGAGGAGGATTAGGAGGATGATGATGAGGAGTAGGATGATGAGGAGGAGGATGATGATGAGGAGGAGGATGATGAGGAGGATGATGATGAGGAGGAGGATGATGAGGAGGAGGATGATGATGATGATGATGAGGATGATGAGGAGGAGGATGATGATGAGGAGTAGCATGATGAGGAGGAGGATGATGATGAGGAGTAGGATGATGAGGATGATGATGAGGAGGAGGATGGTGAGGAGGATGATGATGAGGAGGATGATGATGAGGAGTAGGATGATGAGGAGGAGGATTAGGAGGATGATGATGAGGAGTAGGATGATGAGGAGGAGGATGATGATGAGGAGGAGGATGGTGAGGAGGATGATGAGGAGGAGGAGGATGATGATGAGGAGTAGGATGATGAGGAGGAGGATGATGAGGAGTAGGATGATGAGGAGGAGGATGATGAGGAGGAGGATGATGATGAGGAGTAGGATGAGGAGGATGATGAGGAGGAGGATGATGATGAGGAGTAGGATGATGAGGAGGAGGATGATGAGGAGGAGGAGGAGGATGAGGAGGATCATGAGGAGGAGGATCATGAGGAGGAGGATGATGAGGAGGAGGATGATGAGGAGGAGGATGATGATGAGGAGTAGGATGATGAGGAGGAGGATGATGAGGAGGAGGATGATGAGGAGGAGGATGATGATGAGGAGTAGGATGATGAGGAGGAGGAGGATGATGAGGAGGAGGAGGATCATGAGGAGGAGGATCATGAGGAGGAGGATGATGAGGAGGATGATGAGGAGGAGGAGGATGATGAGGAGGAGGATGATGATGAGGAGTAGGATGATGAGGAGGAGGATGATGATGAGGAGGAGGATGATGAGGAGGAGGATGATGAGGAGGAGGATGATGATGAGGAGGAGGATGATGAGGAGAAGGATGATGATGAGGAGGATGATGATGAGGAGGAGGATGATGATGAGGAGTAGGATGATGAGGAGGAGGATCATGAGGAGGAGGATGATGATGAGGAGTAGGATGATGAGGAGGAGGATGATGAGGAGGAGGATGATGATGAGGAGGAGGATGATGAGGAGGAGGATGATGATGAGGAGGAGGATGATGATGAGGATGATGATGAGGAGGAGGATGATGATGAGGAGTAGGATGATGAGGAGGAGGATGAGGAGGATGATGAGGAGGAGGATGATGATGAGGAGTAGGATGATGAGGATGAGTAAATGACAGAATGTTCAGTTTGGGTGAGGGTTCCTATTCAACTGGTTCTTTTGGTTTTACAGGAATGATTATGTTTCCTCATCTGTGCAGGAGCTGGTATCTTAGAATATTTCTACTGATGCATTCATTCATCACACAGCTTTGTCCCTCCAGTTATGAAGAGAAATATCTTGGCAGTTCAACTCCAATCTCAGACACTTTCTCAAGTATTTGGCATGATGCTTCTCTTTCCTGAGAGTGATTATATTTCAACAGAAGAGTCTACACATCACAACCAGACCTTCATATTGACACCAGACCTCTGTCATGAATCTCTTTTAAAGTACTTTTAGGGATGATGGAGAATCAAAGACATTTACATGGATTCCGTATAGCAGTTCCTTCCAGTGCTTTCAGTTCATACATTAGTGGTTATTGGATCACAGTTGATCTGTACGGATGGGAATGCAAGTGTATTCATAATAGTGTAAGACACAGTTAGGCCTGATTCACATTTCGTGTCTTTTCCACGCGCATATTCGTTATTTTAAATGTAAATGGGCGGCAGGCGCATAAGATAGGGGGCGAAGTGGTCGCGACACGCTCTTTTATTCAGGGGCAACAGCACCGCATTGGAATGAAAAATCTTCACTTTACAGAAAGGCCCAAGCGCACCGCAGGTCATGTGACAAGAACCAACCAGCCAATGTAGATAAGATCAATGAAGATGAGACACAGATGATCACAGCATAAATTAATCTAGTAACAGAGTTATTGTTAGATGTTTTCGGTGCATATATCCTTTGTTTTTACCTCCTCTTCTCAACCGCTAACATGGCCCATGGCTTCTTAGCAACGACAGACACCAGGAGAGCACAACGTCCAAACGCTTTGGAAAAAAAGAGAAATTAGTGCAGCTCGCATTTTCCGTGTGGTTTTAGACACAAAAGGGGAATCGGCCCTTATAGCTCTCTCTCTCTCTCTCTCTCTCTGTCTCTTCAGTATCTTGACGATCACAATATGAGAGTGCATTCTCATGATGTTGTGTTGTGTTGAGTCGAACCGTAAATGACTCAATATACCAAAAAAAAACGAAAATGTGTAGTTTTTACGCACCACCCATTCAGTAATGTATGAGAAGACGAGAGAAATTGGAGAGTTTGGGTTGAGAACCTCCACGATCATTATCTCATCACACCCGTCACATTTATCATGTCTAGAGATCCATTCGTCCGCTGTTTACTGTGACTGCACGTTAATATCATATTTATTTTTATACTTTTACTTTTTTGTTTACATAGACCAGAAGATAAGTAATATCTGTTTAGAAAGAAAGTTTCCTGTTGATCCGTTGATATCTTTAGGGTATTTTCACAACTTCATTTTTATTAAAGTCTCTAAACGGCTCATATTATAATAAGAAAACTATGATGAGCATTTGCCTTTTGCTGATCTAATCCGTGAACCAAAATCCGTAAAATAACCCGAGCGGTGAGTTTTGTGATCCGTTGTCTTTGATCAGTACAGTATGTGTGTTTACTGGGATCAAACCAATATTAGGGTGAAACATTCCTTTAAGTTACATTCAGAAAGTTTCATAATGACGTCATTAATAAGCAGGGATGCACTTTACCATTGGAACCCGATGACCGATATATTGGCCGATATGCAG
This sequence comes from Triplophysa tibetana, assembly GCA_008369825.1. Classification (NCBI taxonomy): domain Eukaryota; kingdom Metazoa; phylum Chordata; class Actinopteri; order Cypriniformes; family Nemacheilidae; genus Triplophysa; species Triplophysa tibetana. Next base: position 268,980 of record CM017897.1, read on the forward strand.
TCTCTAAATATTATTATTAAATTCCCTAAGATTTCTCTGAAAATCATGCCCCAAGCCTACTTTACTTTAGTTTGTTTGTTAGCCGGCGGTCGTCCGTGAGGGGCCGCCGGCTGTTATGTTTTGGTTTGTTTGTTAGCTTGCAGTCGTCCGTGAGGGGCCGCCGGCTGTTATTTTACTTTAATAAATGTTTTAAAATGTCTTCCGGTTCCCGACTCCTTCCTTCCTTTTAGTGAAACTCGTTACACTATAATTTACACATTCATTAATACTGTACCTAGATCAGAATGTTTAATAATATCAGTAAGTGAATGATGGCGACAGAAAAACAGAACTGTACTGCATTTAACTGTGAGCAGCGTGCAGATGAAGTAGTTTAACCAGAGGAAATGAATTAAGAATTATCGGCTATAATATATCAGCATAAACTTTATTATCAGCCGATACTGATAACATTAAAAATGACCGATATGGCTGATAATCTGCATCCTTATTAATAAGTGTTGATTTATTCAGAGTTCGAAGTCACTTGTCAACTCCAGCAAATTCATTGAGACAAAAATCATGTTAAAAATATGAATAAACATCTTTAACATTAGTATGAACTCATTGTGTGAAAGCGCAGGTGTAAAACACGTGACTACATACTAAAGGAAAGTTTTTGTCTGTTAAAATGAAAACTCCATCTTTACTCAGCTGCTGTTTCTATACAATGGTAACATGTCAATCCCGTTACTGTACATTCACATCTCATATTTGAGCAGCTTTATGAGCTCTGCGTCCATCAACCCACTAACAGCTCATAATTCATTCTCACATTCACTAAGGTAGTTACACCTAGCAGCTTAACACAACATAAATCTCTTCAGCGTGCACTCGATGATTTTGTAACTTCAAGCACATGCGCGGTTGGACCCGACATTAACATGAGACGAAACCACAAACCATTCATTAAAGTTCAAGATTTAAACACCTTTCACACTTCATATCAAGACGTGTGGCATAAGAACAAGAGCTTTTGTAGCCTCCTGTCAGTCATAACCTGTCAGTCATATGATATTGAAGAGCTGATCACACACAACATTCAGAGTGTGAATCAGGATTCTGTGGGTTTAAAGTCACTCACCTACAAGCTTTCTGTGACAGAACCAGTGTTATATATGCTCAGTCCAGAGATTACAGATGATAACTTTACAAAGCCTCGTCATATTCTGTCATCCACAGCCATTACTGTGCTTTTCCCATCCTTTGCATTTGTTCCAGATTTGTGTAATGTAATAGTACAAAATCACTTAATTATATAAAAAAGACTCAGATTCATGAAATAGTTTCCAAATGTCAACAAGATTGTGTTGGGTTTTCCATATGCAACGTGCTTTGGAAGACTAATGATGTAATGATAAAGAAACAGTTCGTCTCCAAAATGAAAACCACTGAAAATGAAGAATTTGAAGTTATTTGTTTCTTTAATATGTTCGTTTTAAGGATATTTATAAACTAATGTGCAGCAAAACATGATCAAAAGTCACATTTAGAAGACATTCAGAAGTTGGTGGAATGATTGAGATGACATCATGGTGCAGTTCAGCGTCTCATCAGGTTCCAGGCTGTGATGTAAACTACAAGCTACTGGCGCCCTGACTTCCTGTTCGGAAAGGATGCCAAAGCTTCATGTTTCAAGACACCTCAGAGGGTCTTTGAGCGTTCAGTGATAATCTAGTGCTCCTTCAGGGCTCATGAATCTCAGCGTTCAGTTTAGGGCACTCTACACACTTACTCGTGTGCTTTTTTCAACCCTACTGCAAAAACTCTCATAAAGCAATCAAGTTTAACACCATCATTACAAACATGTCATACAATATCTCATTTGTGCACGTCACGTGTCACGTACTGTAAACACCAGTCAAAGTTATTCATCACATTCTGCCAATTACAGCAGAAGATGATTCTCATAAGTCCGAGGATTCAACCCCACCATTGAACTCATGCCTGAGACACGCAGACAGATTTAAACAACATGAAAGTAGCAGTGAAACCACAGCGTTCCATTCAAGAACATCCCCGGGCTGCACACACACACACACACAAAATATTTACAAGAGGAAATAGCAGCGACATGCAGACTCAGAGCTGAGATGCTGTGTGGTCCTCATCCATTATGAGCCAATCAGAGCCCCCGTACTGATTCAAGGGGTCTGCCATACATCACCGGTCTGGATCTAGAGACTCATCTTATATGAGGCCCAGCCGCAGGTGTGATGTCATGCACTTCAGCTCATAAACAGCTGAAACCTAAATAAATAAAGCATTTCTTACTAAAGTCTCCCGTCTAAGCTGAAAAACAAACATTACAAACTTATTTCGATGATCTGTGTGAATTCTGTTTTGTTTTTCCGCAGCCGCGTGTTTGTTTTATGTTTGTGGTGGAGCGGATGTGTACACTGGCTTTAAGTGTAAAATGACACAAATTGAATTCTGCCTGAAATTAAAGCGTGAGTAAAGAGTCATTGGATGATTAACAGAACCAGATCAAGTTTAACTGTTAGGATGCTGATGACATCTGGAAGAAGCTGAAGAGACCTGAACTATACCTGAAACACTGCAGCATCAGACGAGTGTTTGTTAGTTTTGAGTTCTCAGATCTTTCCTTCATTTCACTCATGATGGCAAACGGTCTGAAGTCTTACCGGCCAAACCCACACACATGGAAAACTATGACCCCCTTAAACCTCAAGTTTTTATCGGCACGCTGGATTATTACTTTTGATGGAGTGTGACATAGAACAACCCACATTGACAGAAGAATGATGTGCAGTGCTCTCGGGGTGCTGCCCTCTCATGGACTCTGTCTGTAACACACCAGTGTGTTCTTCCTGCCGTAGCACACACACACACACAGTTTAATTAAACACAGACCGTCTTCATCACACACTCCTAAACACCTTCTCTTTTTTCCTCCTTCACTTTCCTTTAGCCCAAACCAAAGAGCCGCCCAGAACTTATAAATGCTACATGGGAAAGGAATGTATTGACCCATTTTCTGTGCGGTGTTTGGACTTCCACATTTCTCCTCCTCTGTGATGTGTTTCAGAAGTGATTTACACAGGTATGGACGGGGAACACATTTACAGAAGATGAGTTTACACGTCCTGAGATTATAAATGACTAGAAACCGGTTCATGTTTATTTTCTTTATTCCGGTGAATATCTTGAAGTGAGTGTGTGACATTGGTGTGATGATTAGAGAAGGAAACTCGCGGCAGGTAAGAGCTCTGAGTGATTATGTTGCTTTAACTTGTATAAATATTTATGGCCTGATTATTTTGGGTCTGCCATATTTTTTCACTGTGCCAGTCGTAAGACTGCATAAACACAGAGACCCGACATCTGAACAAGCTGTGCAGAGTCCAGACGACACTTTCACACCTGACCACACACACACACTCTTACAGGTCTGTTCATATGCAGTGTTCAGACACACACAAACAGACACTCACACACGTCTGCGCGCGCATGCATTCACACACGCATACAAACACTCTCACACACACTACACACACAGTTGCAGGTCAGTTCATACAGACACAGACACAAACACACACTCACACACACACATTAACCACACAGAAACACACACACAAACACACTCGCGCACACTCACACACAAACACATACACACAAACACAAACACACTCGCGCACACTCACACACAAACACATACACACAAACACACTCGCGCACACTCACACACACTCTGTCTTCTTAAGTAGGGTCTACCGGTGCAAAACTCTTAAAAATGGCTTAAAACTCTTTTTCAATTTCTGCAAAGCAGATCATTAAGTTACACTAATAAATTTATTTTACTTTCTTAGTTTTTCTCAAAGAGTTTTCCAAGAAAATATGTTAGTACAAAAAATTATGGAAAAACTCTAAAAAATAAAATAAGTATAAAATATGTGACACTAACCCAATGTGGCTAGAAACAAAAGCAGAGAATTTTGGGTAAAAAATAATAGACAAGCCAATTGTATTAGTGTATTGTGAACATAATGTCAATACTAAGTCATATAAAGTTGATCAAATGTGTATGAGAACAGCACAACACTGAAGAATATTCACTTTACACACGGTCAGAAGGTTTAGAATCCATTAGAAGTCATTTAGTGTCTTCAGAACTCACACGTGTGCACACAAGTCTATAACATACATGGACACGCATTAGGAAATACTGAACACATGAAATGGAAGTCACTTTCATTTTGACCCGGCGGATCTCTGTGAGCTCCTGTATGAGTCAGTCTGACCCTGAGCGGTTGGCAAAACAGACACAAGGATGATGTCACGGTCTGTGCCCGAGGCCGGCAGGTTACTCAGCAGTGACACACTTCCTGTTCACCAGGTCTGAATAATAGGTTCCTGATCGATGGAGCAATGGCCATTTTTCCACCCCGGCTGACACTGACGTGGTCAACACACCCAACGTGACCCCCTCTAGACGGCCTGACTCTCGCCAGCGCCACATGGCCCAACACAAACACCTCATTGTTAGAGAACGTAATTATTTGGAAAATGACTGGCAACACAGGCGGCTCCTCCTGACGAGTTCATGACATGATACACGACTGCGCTGGTCTACGGATAGCGTTCACTCTTAGTCTGAAGGATACTAACAGAGACGGACACCATTATCTTCCTCCCATGGCACACGGGACGCCAGCGAGTTAGTGGGTGGCTTCAGCACTCTAATTCATTACATAACTGCAAAATGAAGAGAAAGACTGAAGGAAATTAAGATTTATTTCAGCGGTGAAACTGACTGTGTGTTTTGGACAGCGCTGCTGTTTTCTAAACACGCCGGGTGCGTGTTGGTCAGTAGGGAAGTGAACAGCAGGCCTTTGTGGTCCGGCCCGGAGCTAAGTGTGTTTGGGCTTGTGGTTTCTGGGAGCTCTGCGGCTGAGATCGGACATTCTGCTTTTGATGGAAACCATTAACAATGAACCCGTAAATAAATATTCCGTCTGTATTCACTCTCCTGTTGTTGTGGGATTTAAAGTCACGTACTGTGTGCGCTTCAGCTGGATTTCTACATCACAATGTCAACAGTAACACCGCTTGTGTTTCAATGAAACATGAGGCCTGTCAAGTAGAACAAATGAGTTTAAAACACGACCGGCGGTTCTGTCGGCTGAAGGACGTCACTTTACACACGGATCTCACAGTCTGTCCAGCCGTCATTCTTCCTTCCAGCAGATGTTAACATTTGTCATGACGTCACATCTGTTTTTTTTAGGTGACATTTTAGTTTGGATGGTTGTTTGTCACCTCAAGCTGAACCACAGCACGCTGAATGCTTCTCTCTCTTTCTAGAGCTGAAGGTCAGAGTCGTGTCCGGTGAGAGCTGTTGTTTCACACCGGATTCATTCTTCAATTATTGTGCGTCAGAAGACTCTGGTCTCATTCATCTCAGATTAAAACGTGACCCACATCTGACAGCCTTAAGATCCAGTCAAGTGCCTTGAAATGTGCAGCTTTGGAATTCTAGAAACTATAAGATGGAATCTGAAGAGAAGCTGAAGTGCAAAAAAAGTATTTTAAGGGGTCGGTATTAAACGGCCCCACAGGAAAATGATGAAAGACCGAAGCATCGATAAGCTCCGCCCTCATCGGTTCTGCTTTCGGTCCTCACATATCTTACAGCATATGTTATTGCTACATTAACATTATCTTGCACAATTTATCTCAACCATAGTTTTTCATTTTCAATAACACCTTAGTGTTTGGCGCAAGCGTATTTGTTATTCCCAGCAGAGGCCTGGAAGTGGCACATCACATGTCTTTAGAGCAGTTTGTGTCTACACACAGCACACACACATGAACAGCCGCACGGAAGAAAGAGGCTCTTAATGTGCAACGATGGCTGTGAGAACTAAACATTCAAAAGTGTGATTACACTTCACCAAATGATGATGCTGACAGTGACAATGCTCATTGCCACTATGCAACAAAACCTTTGCCTGCACATAGAGTCCAAGATTTTGGTATTTGTCGCTCGTTTGTATGGTGTCTCCGAGTAGTCAAAACGCCTCTCAAAACACTTGCTTCGGATGTGAAAAATGCAGAAAATCAGTCCAAATTTTTTTGATGACGGACGAAAATATCGGAAGCAGTGTGTACATGTGAAAGACACAATGTGAGGTTGTATTTATATTTTAATGTGTGGGAATATCATACGCAAGTTTCAGACTCAAAGTGTAATATTCAAAAGTTCCTCATGTTCAGACAGAGAGATGCACAGTTTCTGACAGCTCATCCTAATCTACTTCATCTCTTGATGCCCCAAGGATTAAGAAAAACATTAAATGAAAAATATTTATTTTGTTGTCAATTGTTTATTTTATTTAGAATTAATTATTTATTTATTGTTAATTATGTTAATTCAAATAAAGCAATGTGAATTCAGTTCCTAATTTGTTTCTTTTATATCAAGAATACTGATAAAGTATCTTTTTATGACACAGACGCAATAAACGGGCACACTGAACTCATATTTCAAGTGTGTGCTTTCATCACGCTCCAATAAAAGCCACATCTGAAGATAACAGGATGTGATCCACACAACAACACAGAGAGAGAAAACCATCCCAGTACTGAACAAACCAGCCACTTACTCGCCTCAGTTCATTGGGACGTCTTTGTTTTAACTTTATATAGAGTCAGGCCTAACTGTACCTTTACAGAAACACACACAAACCTTGAAAGAATCTCAAGTCGAATAACCACTCACAGATTCTGACGACAAATCTCATTTGCTGAGCGTCCACAGGATTTATTTGTATTAGAAGCACTGACAGAACGTTCCTCAACACAAACGCTGAGTTTATTTGCTTGAAATCATTCTCGTCTTAACAAACAACAGTCAATAGACTTAAGGGCTCAAACCAAATGCAGTTTTAATCTCTTCACAGCATCATGTCTTCTGACAGACTTCAGGAAGTGCTTTTTGCTCAGTGTATGAATAACATCATCATTGTTTCTCAGGTGTGACTTTTCTCTGGCTAACGGCTCTTGTTCTGTGTTTTATTTTGGCCGTCTGTATTATTGAACTCAGTGTGTTCAGCTGACTCTTCAACAGAGGATCAAAAGATCACAATTCTATCAACTTCTCACATTATGCTCCATTTATTTCTTCTGGAGATCGGAGCAGGTTTTCTTCTTTGCTGAGAACAGTAGTATAAAAAGCTTTTAACACCGTAAATCCTTCAGTGCGTCACACCCATCATGATCATGTTATTCAGGCCTTCAAGACTCACATAGATGTCCATCCGTGTCCATGACATTATATTCATGTGGGAGTGAAGGTGACTCAATGTGGATGATGTCTGACAGACGAGACCAAACACAGGCATGTTCACCAACACTAAATGCCATCAGCACAATGAAGAAATAGACTTTGTTAAAGATATTAAGGAAAGTAAAACACCTGATCCTGTGTAAAACATGTGGTTTTGGAAGGTGAATCTCAAATAAATGACCATGTGAAATGAACATGGACACACGGAATAAACTTCATCTGGATTTATACTTTGTACATAATGTTTTAACTGCATACGCTTGAGAAATAAAGCTGTGTAACTATAAACAGCAAAAAAAAAACTCTCTCATGATATTTTGTTTATATATATAAAATCATGTATTAACAGTATGTTTTCTAATTTCACAGCATAGGTCACATGTATGATATATGTCAACTAGCCAAATACAAATCCGGAGACGACCAGATGACAGAAACATGTGCCATGATGTAAAGATTAAATGACTTCACATTCAAAGCTACAGAACCTTTGATTTGATGCAGACGCAGGGCTGAAATATTGTTTCTAGACAGAAGAAAGAGGATAAAGACGTCTGATGATGTTAATGAAAACTCTCACAGCAGTCCATTTCACCTTCATCATCAACCAGCTGAATGTTAATAGACATATGCTAACTGCAGGAAGAGGAAATAAGAGGCTTGGTCCAGACCCAAATGGTTTTTCGTTGGACTGGTGTTTTTCTTGTGTGTTTTTTCTGGGTGTCGGTGAGGAAGAACCGCAGGTGATTACTTCAACAGAGACGGAAGATTAATGACCCGTACATCTAATGTTAGACGCCTGTCTGAACTGACCACACGTTCTCACATTCAACCCCTGCCTTTGATTTGCACAATGACATCATGCAGATGTCTGATTACTTCTCTCAGTGATTTTTTTACGTTGCATTTCAAACTTTAGAAAACGAAGCTCTACAATAAGTAAAGGGGTTAACTCCATTTACAACACTCATGAAAGGGGCCCGAATTGTAAAGAAAACTCAAGACATGTGCAGAAGAACAGTGGCCGCTTACAGCTTTGAAGGTGGCACATGTTCCAGCTTTACAAGACACTTTCCATCCACTTGAAGAATTCACACTCTCATATTTGGCCTCATGGGAGGTGAGGGGCAAACAGACCAATGAGGGAAGTCCTGGCTGTGTGTTTCTTTAAATAGAAAGCTGAATGCCTTGCCTGTTAAAGTGATCAACTCCAGATTTTTTTCTGGAACACACGTGGGATGACTGGGGGTAAATGGGGCAGTTGACCTCTCTCTCAGCTGGGGTGATATTTAAAAATAGACCTGCGGAAGAGTTGATGGGGGGGAAGAACCCCAGCGCTGTGTGTCCGGGAAACTGAGACCCCCACTGAACTGCTAGACATCCCTGACGTCAGGTACACTTATAACACATTTGAATGCTTGATTCTGATTGGCCAGTCGCCACATTCCAAGGGTTTTTATTTTCAAATATCAACCGCTCAAAACTAATAACACGCAGTAACCCGCATGTTGTAAATCATTTTGAGAGGGGCAGTGTAATATCACACAAAAATGTAATTATAAACATGTCTTTTAATAACATTTATGACATTATATTTACAAATGATTAAACCAATTTGCCTGTTTGTGACGTTTGAACGTTGTTTCTTACTTCAAAACCAAAACTAAGCGGCTTTTCCTGGCGGAAGGTCTGCATTCAGTAAAAATGAGCTAATAAAACTCTTCAAATTCACATTTTATGTCTAGTTTTACTCACGTGTCAAGTAGCCGTGTAAAAAGCAGGATAATGTACAAGCAGCCAGCTGGTTATTGGTAAATAAACCCCTTCAGTGTGACAAGACCCTCCACTTCACGTCCTGATCACACTGATGGAGATTATTTCTGTGATAACAACCGGCTGCCTGGACATCATCACTTACAAAATATGTCAATAAAACTAAAACTAAAAATAGAAAGAATGAAATATACCTTTTTGAAATGAAGAAAACACTAGTTATTATTTCCATGTTTGACTGTACTGGTCATGACATTTACTAAAGTGTATTGATATATTTGATCATAAGCAGATGTTGAAACCGAGCCCAGTTGTTTAAGCATTCACTATAACACAATCAATGAGAAACCCATCAGATCAAATATTCAGTGATCCTTTATAAAATCTGAACAGTAGAGGTACAGTATCACTACTATTATGAGAATATAATGGACGAGGGTATAAGCCACCCAGACAGATGCTAGTCATACAAGCCCAGGTTTCACAGACAAGGCTTAAGACTAGTCTCAGACTAAAATTACTTTTGAGCCGTTTTATCTAAAAAATTGTCCTATAATATTTCGGAGCCATTGTTTCGTTTCAAGATGCACTCCAGTAATGTTTTATTCAACGGCAATTTGATAAAATGACTTAAATAGCCTAAAATACACTTAGTCATTGTCCTAAGCCTTGTCTGTGAGACCAGGCCCATTTGTACCAACTGAGAATCAATTCAGTCCCTAAACCTCACACAAGCATTCTAGTTTCTTGATTTATCTTGATAATTAAACGAGTGAAGAATGTTGTGTGAGCGTCCAGCTGTATTAACTGTGTGGTGAGATGATCTGTGTCTGTCCTCCACATGTGTTCAGTCTGAGGAAGAACTCTTTCTGAGGTGTTCAAACACTTCTGTCCTGATCTTTCCAGAAAATCTGCTGCTCCCAGACAGTCTTTGTTTGGTGAGGCCTGTGAATGGCATGCGTGTCCACTCCTCTGGAATTTTCGCTCTTTCTTCATCCAGGTGGGCCGTGTGAAGGAATGAGGTTTAGAAGTTCAGGCCACTGTTTGGAATTTTACTTCCTGCTATGTCTTTCTGCAAATAAACAGACGTCGGCCACAGGGCGGCACATGATGGTGCAGCGAGTGGCAGAAAGTTAAAAATGCAAAAAAGGACAGTGAACGAGAGAATATTTAGCAGGTTTTTGCCCTGTTGATCATCTCAGGGTGTGCGTTACATGTAAATTCTTGAGGCGTCCGTGTGCAGTTTGTTGGGGATGATCTTCACGTTCAGTCCGATGCGGAGTGCTTTGTTTTGGTGAATGTTTGCGGTGGGACGGTCATCTCACAGAGTGCATATATCGGTTGACTTTGATTGACATTGTGATGGCCTGGCACAGTCCACACTCATTCTAGACGGAGATGAGCTTGTGTAACGTCCCCAGAATTCACCCAAACAGGACCTGAGAGTGTTTATGAGGCGAGTGTCACCTGGTGTTGTTCATGGGTCTTAGGGCGGTCTGGACCGTCTGGATCTTTCTGCTGTCAGGTTCACACAAGAGGCAGAACAAGAGCAGTTTATGTGCTACAAACACTATCCATGACTGAAGGTCAACACTGCAAACCAGCCCTTCACATCAAAAGAACAAATGCCTCATGTCATTAAATAATACACATTTTGTTGTGTTGTGGTTGTACCCTTATGACTAACAGAATGTGTAAATGAGGTTTAACAAGAATTGTAGTGCTGCGTTCACACCAAACGCAAAATTAAGCGATTTGTGAGTATATTCTATATACCAACTTAATGCAAAGACGTGACCTTTCACCGGGAGAAGTGAATGATGCAAATCAGGCGGTGCGATTGTCGAGCTCAACGCAAGTTGAACATGTTCAACTCCAGCGAGAAATTCATGCAAATCTATTTTTTTATACAACTGTACGAGTGAAGACACTTTCTGTCACGTGATGTTTTTGGATCACTCATAGCTATTCCTGCCAGTAATAAAGAGCGAGAAACGGGATGTAAACAAGCCATAAAAGAGCAGACAGGAACGGGGGTGTACTGGAATATTATTGGTTGAGGTCTTGCAGTGCCATGAAGAATAAGCACTTAATATAACAATCGTGACCTGCTCCAGAGAGACGCCTGTTTGGAAGCATATATACAGTTATTATTATGCTATTCTATTCAGAAACGACAAACAATATCATTATGTGAACAGAAAATACAGCAAATAGTTAATGTGTGAAAAGTGAATTTTTAAAACTTTGTCTCCACACAGACAAGTTACAAATATAAAGACATGTGGTCTCGTTCACTAAGCATGTGCTCACACTTATTTCTGTAAAATCTTCATACAAACGTTTTTACAAAAACTTGCATCATTATTAAATTTTTAGACATATGTATTATTATCCATTATAGACACAGATGTGCGTCTGTGGTGAAACCAAACAGAAGGTTTTAGTGAGATGTGACATGAATGTGATGCTGCCTGTGAAAACCCGACTAAAACCATCAAATCAAGTTGATATCTTTAATATTACGCGAGTAAGACCATTCAAGAAATCATAATGAATCTAATCATGATCATATTATCATAATCAATATTAAAGATATTAAGTTAACATTTTGTAGATTATGTCGTAAAACAAAAAAACATCAGTTGGATTTTCACAGGCAGCATGTTCACAAATATAATGACTGCTCACAATTATTAGTGAATGAGACTCTGTGTTATTATTTATGAGTTAAGGTAAACAAATAAGACACAACACATTGCATTGTGTTTTATTACAAACTAAAATCTTCACACTAACTACAATCACTGTATTTACATATTGTGGAACTGGAACAAAAGCAGCGACACAGCGGAGATGATTTGGTTCTGTCCAAACCTTCTGTGAGTAAAGTGATCAAACAAAGAATTGCTGTGTGTGTGAAAACAGGAAATATGAAACCTGTAATTTCAAACTGATGACTTAAGCCGTGTGTCCACGGAGACGTTTACGCCAGCGCCGGCGTGTTTTTTCAATTGTTTTCAACAATAAGGCCACACTTTAAAAATAAGCCATCAGTTGACGTTTTTTTCCGCTCAGCGCTGGTGTTATGCGATTTTCCTACGATCGCGCCAGCGTTGAAAAACACTCTACTTTGAGCAGAACGCTGCGCGTTTTGAGCCGAGCTCCTGCCGTCTTCAGCCGCGTAAATGCGCATCGGTGGACACAGCCCCTTATACATATACCCTATGCTTAAAAAAATGATTTAGGGCAACCAAACATTCAACAATCACCTTCAAAAGACAGTGTCATAAATATCAACAGGGTCAGCCGCACCTCCTCACTAAGATACAAGTTTTTGTCTTTTCCTTGCTCAAAGTTTATCTATGATTGGTCCTGAATCGCTCTTAAAGGAACAGTTCACACAAAAATTAAAATTCTGTCATCATTTACTCGCCTTCGGTTGTTCCAAATCAGTATAAATATGTTGAGAAAGAATGCTCACAACCAGACAGATCTCAGCCCCCATTGACTTCAATAGTAGGAAAAATACAATAGTAGTCAAAAGTGCCTGCTGTCGTACATTCTTCAAAGTATCTTCTCTTGTGTTCTATGACAGTCAAAGGGTGTCAGGATCTGTCAGGTTACAAGCATTCTTCCAAATATCTTCCTCTGCGTTCATGAGAAAAAAGACATTTATACACATTTGGAACAACTCAAAGTTTCTCTTAAGCTAAGACTCCTACGTAGAAGTTTTAAAGCTAAACTAAGAGGAGAAGCTTTAAGAATAAGAGTCCCGATCACTTAACAAGCATTCTCTCTAAATTAGGAAGCATCAGAAAGAAATAGAGTAAGATGATGTCATCTCTCTCCGTGTGCAGACACAAGCTGGATGAAGGTTGGTTTGAATAGCATCATTGTTTTTACACATGAACACACATCCCTCTCTGAATCTACAGAAGTTCTTCCTGATTTGTGTGTGTGTATAATTATGCCTGCGTGTGCTTCAGTCCCGCCAAACAAACCCTTTTTGTCTGCGTCTTAACTCAAACCACACGCTCGGCCTCTGTCCATTATCAGGCAGCACATCTCTGCCGCCACGGGCCAGAAACTGCAATGAGGTCATGAGCGCCGAGCTGTGGCCCAGCTTTCAATCAGGTCCTCTCCTGAGCCAGGCGTTCTCACAGGCCGCTGTTGGGTGGGTCCGGGCTGCTTTGAAGCATTATGTAAAAACTGTCCAAACACAAATGTGCTGGAGAAGATGGCATCTGTGTTTATGCTCGGATCCCTGGATCCAGCTCAGCCCTCGGCCGTCTGTGTGAAGAGTCAAGCGGGCCTTTGATACGTTACTCACCCGGGGCTTATCTGGAAGTCTTACCTGCCCCGCCCGACTGTGCTCAGCACCAGCTGATATGTAATATCAATAAGGAGAGAACGCCTAGAATATAAACCCCCTCTGACCCCCGAGCTCTGAAGGTAAGGCTGTGGTGTTTGGCGTAGGCCAAGGAAATCCAATCCTTCCATTTATTAGTTTCTGAAGGCCGTGTTGTTGTAAGGATTAAGGATGAAAAACAGAATTAATGCCACAGCAAGACAAACAAGCAGCGAGCGTTATTTCCCTGCATGAAAGGCTCTGCGCACACATTCAGTCGTCTTCCTCAGCGCACCCTTCCTCTGTACCACATCAGAAGGGTTGGGTCACGCTTTATTTTCTAGTCTTTCAATGCAGCATCTACTCGCAATGTGTTTTACTCCTTCTCTTTAAAGTTATCAAGCTCTAGAGAAAGAACAAGTCATGTGACACATGTTTAGCACTCGTGTGTGAACTGTGTGTCAACATTAGAAAGAGCTCTGTACACACACACACACATACACACACTATTATATGATTGTTTTCTTACGCGGACACATTTTCTGTGCTTATTTTCAGGGATCAAATACTGATAAATGTGTTAAATAGAGCTGACATCACTACATGGTCAATGGCAGCTGAAGGCATTTTTAGATTAGATAACAATGTAAACAATGAAAATGCCGAGTGTGTGAATATTATGATTGACAGGTGTCTAATCATACAGGTACAGATTCTGTGGGGTCAACATCACGACACATCACACCTTCACTTCCAAAGTAATGCTCTATATTTACATTTACTTCCCAAGTTATCCCTGTGTTTGTACCTTTACTTCCATGTGTCTTCTCAGCCTGTGGTCTCTTCTCTTCCTCCATCAGCCCTCCGTCCTTCATTCCAGCGTCCAGATGAAAGGCTCCAGCGTTGTTCCCTGAAGTCAGCGCTCTGCTTGTGTGGTCCCTCCAGAGGGAACGACGTAATGCTGTCACCTCCCGGCCGGGACGCTTGTGTTTGTGTGTGTAGACTCACTCTCACTGATGGCTGATGGTCATTTTCCACTTGAGAGCTTCAGGGATGTTTATTGTTCAGGAGAATTGGCAGCATATTTCAGCAGAGATGGTGGCGAGTGAAGATTTCTCTCACTGTCCTTCATTTTTCCTCATTTCTCTTGTGCGTGACACTCTGTAGCTTATATTCAGGTGATGTGTTTTGATGGTTGTGGCGGTGAGGTCGGAGTGATTTTTATATGATTAATAAACACGTGTACAGATGGTTCTGCTGGATCGGTCTTGTGGATCTCTCTCTGCCACTTCTCAAAATGCAGGAGAAATCAGAAACACACCTGAAAAACAAAGACAACATTAAATACAGACTTCACAACTGCACCTAAAAACTCCTTCATGAGTATCTGTTCACATTTACCAAGAAGATTATACACCATCATTTAAAGAGAACATAAGAAATGATACTTTCAATGAAGAATTAGTTTTACAAGTTAGGTAAACCTAACCCCTAACTTAGTATTTGTAGTGTTTTCGGTTATTTATGGGATCACAAGTTTGTTCTCTATATTCCAACTCAAGTTCCTCACAATTATCCCCGAAACAGTATGAAGAAAATATTATGATATTGATCAAATATTGTTAATGTTTTATCATTTGTTAATGTTATATTACAGTTAAGAGAGCGGAATTACTTTATAATTACTATATTAAGTACCAGGACAACATTAATACATTAACAGTTCGTTTTTTATAACATAAATGTTCTATCATCAATATGATTTATTAAACGTTCCTAGATTACAACAGTGACATTTTGTTACTTCTCTCTTAATTTTACTGACTAACACCCCACGTGTAATCCCTTCTGTACCGATAAAACTCATCTTATGCATCACTTTCATTACATTCCTGAGCACTCGCTTCCTGTTCTGGGATCAGTTTCATTAACTATGTCACGTGACCAAAAAGGCACCTGAGGAAACCGCTCGCGCACGCGTATCTACCGCCAACTACGGGCGTGTTTATGTTACATTTCTCATTATATATCATAACGTCATCATAGACCAAAATAAAACGTGAACATTGACTAAAACAATATTCAAAACACGTTATTTCTTTTTGTCAGAGTCTTTACTAGTCAAATTAAAACACTGTGAGAAAATATCAGGTAATCAATGTTAGTAGATTTCCATTCGTGTTACACTTCTGATTAAACGTCTTAAACGAGCAATGCTGTCGCGTTTTATTTGATAATCAACTTACAACAGATCAAGCGGGAGGTGTTTTGTGGCCTTTTTCCATGAAACAGAGAGAAAACGTGAAGACGTGAGGCAGAAGGCAGAAATCGTGATGTGACTTTCGCGCCAATTAACGAGCATGCGCAGTAGCTCAGTATATGACGCGCGTTCCATTGCGAAGTGATCACCCTTATTCCCTACTCCCCTCGTGCAAACTCTTAATGTGTTCTTTTACATATGACCTGGTAAAAAGAACAATCAAAACAACGGCATTTTGTGTGTGACGTTTTGTTTGGCGTCCTCTGCCCTCCGGGGGGCAATTTATCCCGTTTGGACCGCACCCATCAGCTCAAGTACACTAGATAGAGCACTAATCCGAGCGTCATGTTACGAGCTTTCTCCTCGTAGTTTACCGAAATTGTACCTCCTAATACTACAAGTTTCGCAAAATCAGGACCCGAGGAGGCTTTTCTCTCACCGGAAATCACGTCATAATTAGTCAGAATCTTTCCTAGTGCACGATATTCTGCTGAATGTTACGCACCAATTCATTGTCTTTTAATAAAACATGAATACACTTAAAAATAAACCCAGAGTCTTTTTTTTGTATGTGAAAATGTATTTAAATACATGCTTTGAAATCACGTGTTTTTTTCCTCTAGAGTTTTGTCTATGATCATGTGCACCAATCATATTCATATTTAGTCATTTAGTTTTTATATTTAGCTACTAATCTATAAATGTTCAATTATGTTAATACTTATTTCAGGAATGTTATTAGGACATGCTATAAAGCAAATGTTTTGGATTGACAGTATTTTGACAGGGTTACACATTATCATTAACATTTGACAACACTATAGTGGTATTCTGAAGAATATATATCATTTTCCACATTTTCAGCGTTGGCAGTTACAATGAATAAAACACAGAACACCTTTACACAAATATGACATTTTCTGTGTTACGTAATGTAGAAAGTCTCAATGCCAGTTCCAGTCACATGTCAGAAGACTACACACGCATTACTCTTCTACACATCTCTGCAAACCTTTTCTCTTGATTTCTTTAAACACATTCACTGATTGCGAGTCATAAAGATTGAGTGTAGAGAAGAGAAAGACAGACCCTGCTAGCATAATGATGTGTAGCCTTGACTGTAAAGGAAAACTTTTGGAAAAACGACGTCATGCACCGGAGGAGAGTTTGCGATGAATGCTCACTTTGAGCGGAGGGTATTTTTCCTCTTTGATGGACTCAATGATTCAGAGGAGGAGAAGATGAGCTCCATTATGACGGTGTATGAGTTGAGCTCTTGGGTGGAGTAATGCCAGCGTGTGTGTTTATGTGCATGATCACGTCAGTGTTTCATATTGTTGGCACTCTGAAACAACTTCCAATGGCACTCCACAGAATGGCGGTTTAATGTCTCCAAAACACATCAAGTTAGCTGAAGGAGAACACGGGATGCAGTGTAGCAGGTCAGGGTTTAAGTTCAGAGAACGTCACTCTACTTAAATCTACGTCTTTGTTTATGAAATGACCTGTTGGTGGTTTTGTGGATGTTTGTGACCCTGCACTGAGTGATGATGATGGTGGGGTTTTAAGATGGTTGATGATGATGGGTGGTGATGATGGTGATGATGATAGGTGAACATGCTGATGGGTGATGATGGTTGATGATGGTTGGTGATGATGATGAGTGACGAACATGGGTGACAATCATGGGTGATGATGGGTGATCATGCTGATGATGATGAGTGATGATGGTTATGATCAGTGCTGATGGTGGTGATGAAGGTGATGATGATGGTTGATGATGGTGGGTGATGGTGGTGGTGATGATGGGTGAGGATGATTATGGCGATGATGATGGGTGATGATACTGATCATGATGGGTGATGATGATGGGTGATGATGATGGGTGATGATTATGGCGATGATGATGGGTGATCATGGTGATGATGATGGTGGGTGATGATGGATGACGATTATGATCAGTGCTGATGGGTGATGATGATGGGTGATGATTATGGCGATGATGATGGTTGATCATGCTGATGATGATGGATGACGGTTATGATCACTGCTGATGATGGTGGGAGTTGGTGGTGGTGATGATACTGATCATGATGGGTGATGATGGATGATGGTTATGAGGAGTGCTGATGGTGGTGATGATGATGATGGGTGAGCTCGTCGTGTGACAGGTGTTCTTTTTCTAAGGGGAAGAAAATTAAATATTATGAAATAGCATGAAGTTGCATACAAATCAGAGAATAGAGAATAAAAGTTGCTTCTTTATAGTCTGTGTCTTTAAAATCTTCACTATACCAATCTGATTATAACATTATAATGCGTTTATGAACACTGAGACAACATTAAATGTTAATACATTTTTGATATCATAACCAAGTCTAAGTGAAGCCCTGCCGAGTGATCTGGTTCTCTGAGGTTTTGTTTTCTAATTGTCCTTTCGTGTATTTCAGCGACAGACATTCAGTCTGCATGACACTTCATTTCAGGAGATCATAACTGTACAGTCATGCACAGCAGCAGCCCATAAAGTTCAAGGTCACTTTATAAAGTCCTGCAGTTTGTGCTGTCATCAACACTGCACAACATTCTAATCTTATATATCAGCGGCTCTACCTCAGGGAACAATGAAGTCATTGATAGAAACCTCAGAATCACACCACTTAAACTCAGAGTGTTAAATTGCTGGTTATCAAATGTCTGGCAATTAGTCAGAATTACTGCTTTAATTGTATACCTGCACCAAATTGCTCCCAGGTATCTCTTATTCCAGCCCTTGATGGTGCTCTGTCTCTCTCTGTGGTGTGCTTTAGAAGTATGTAGTGATGAGTGAGCACTAATAGTGAATGTTAAAGTAATAGTAAAAACACTGCCATCACTTACTCGCCCACGTGTGGTTAACTCTGATATGAGCAGATTATATGTGACCCTGAAGCACAAGACCAGTTTTAATCAGCACCGGAATATTTCTGGCAAAAGCCAACAAAACATCGTATGGGTCAAAATGATATGCCAAAAATCATATTTTTTATTCAAATATGTAGAGAATATGAAGTGAATTTCCTACTGTTAATATATCAAAACTTTACTTTTGTGAGAAACATGCTATTGAAAGGAATTCATTTGGACAACTTTAAAAGCTCAATAAACTCTCAATATTTAGATTTGGTCACCCTCAGATTTTTAAAGGTTTGAATCTGAGTCAAATATCGTCTTATCCTAACAAACCATACATCAATGGAAGATGATGAATAAATCTCATTTTTGAAAAATGGACCCACACGCCTGGTTTTGTTACGCAGGGTCACATTTATCTGCTGTTGTTCATTCTACTAAAAGAAGCCTCATAACTATTTTCACGTGCAAGTCATTTTTATAACACATCTTTAGAGCTCGGCAGTAAAACGCCACAAAAAAATCTAGTAGGTACATTTTAAAATGTACAAAAACTATCCCAAATATTTGGAGTAAAATTTTGTAGACAAGTGTTTATTCTCTCAAAGTGTATTTGCACTTCTGTCCATCACCTCAACGACTCTCCAGACATCCAGAGAGACAGGACGTGTGGCTCACAACATTAAACCATCACAGTCTGATGTTTCAACCTTTGAGAAACTGTCAGAATGTTCAAAACACTCCAAGTGACATGACAGAATTTCATCTTTCATTGTTTGGACCTGAAGCTGTAGATTTGACTGATATCATGTTTTCCACTTGTGCGCATGTGTTTGAAATCATTCAGATGAGGATTTTCCTCTAAACATCAATATTTTCACCCATCAGTGATCAACTTGAACAGCCTCTGACCCAGAAACTCACATCAGCGATGAATCCCAGATGTGTCCGTTTGGGTACTTCAATTACCTTCAGCTAATAATCTGGCAGTGACTTTGGGTTGCTCTTAGATTTCACCTTTCTCAGAAGCGTGAGGTGTGGCCCGGCCCGGTCTGCTCTCAGACAGCTTTTCAATCAGAAACACAGCGCTCTTATAAACGCTTCCTCACCTAGAGTTTCTTCTTTTACGCGTTGGCCGGTCTCAGCGGGATCTTTGCGGTCTCTGAAACAAAAAAGCGCACATATCTTCACTCGAAGAGCCTGACTTCTTGAGCGCACAGGAAACTCTCGGCGGTTCTCTGAAACACGGACCCCCCACTACGTGCCAGCCCCTCACAAAGCGCCCATCCATCAAAACAAGAGGAGTCCACTCGGCCATACCTGTGACCCCAGCAGAAAGTTCATGTCAATGTCACATTATCGCATTCATCACATTTACAAATAAATCATTATATGGCATCATTAGCTGCAACAGCATCGAAATACAGATACACAAAACATTCATAATTCTGTAATCTATCAAAATTCAATTGATACGGCATTGCTTTATAATTGGTTCATTTTTATTATTACTTTAGGACAGAGGTTAGCGTGATCGTCAATGTATGCACTCTTCTGAAGAGAATCATTCAAGATTAAAATCACAGGTGAGGTCATTCATCATTTTTCTCTAAATGGAGAGCAAATGGAAACTTGTGTGTAAGTCTCATGCGTCTCTCACATATTTCTCTTGAGAAAGAGATTCAGAAATCTAACAAATGTGTGTCTGTCATGAGAGATTGAGAAGAGATGTCAACCATGTGTTAAACTGAGCTCACATTTGTCTCGTCTGAAAATAAAAAGTCAATTTGACTGAAGATCTCAATGTCAAACATTTCTCATCACATCAACATTATTAAAGCTCTACATTCATTTACAGCTCCAGAATCTTCATGTGTTTTAACCATTACACTCTCATTTGTCTCAGTTCAACTTCTGCTTTATTGCACACACACACGTCTCTCTCTTTTCTCATGATGATGATGGTGAGACTCAGCGCTGCTGGACGCCTCTCTGCTTAAATTCATTTTTCAGAGGGAAACCATGTTCCCCCCTAAGTAAATTATACATGTACTGTGTGCTTACGGTGGTTAACCAAAGACTTCAAATTGTTTTCTCAAATCACAGAATGTCCGAGTGAAATGAATGAGCGGCTGCGTACACACACACACACACACACACACATCTGGTTACTCTGTACACGCGTTACATGTGTAAACATGCGACAGCTGCATGTTCTTGAAGAGTTTGTCTGTGGGATTATTTCAGTTTAAACGGAGTGTAATGGTTAAGAGAGATGATGAGATGAATCCTGACACACTCGATGAGTGTTTTAATCATGCACATTATCAGCAGTAAATGTCAAAGTGCTCCTGTTCTTCTCTATCACATCTGAGAGTTTGAAAAGAGCAACAGACTCACACCTACTGAGTGTGTTATTCACTTCATTAATCAAGTGAAGACATCATAGAGAGAGCTCACAGCCCACTGGAACTCAAGAGAAAACACCAAACACAGAATGTCTGTGGACTTCTAGAACAACAGCAGAGTCAACTCTTCTTTGGCCTTGTTGAACAAGCAACAAAAGTGTGAACGATATCATCGTCATACTGCACACAGACACACACACACGTTTGCACAGCTATCTTTATGAGGACATACATTGACACAACCCAATCTCTAGCCCCTAACCCTAACCATCAGAAGAGATTATAACCTAAACCCCAAAACCAGGTCTTGACCCTCAAACAGCCCTTTAAAGGGGTCTCAGAACGTGAGGATCGGACAAAATGTCCTCACTTTACTCTCTTAGTCCTCACTCTGCTGGTCTAAAACTCAAACTGGTCCTCATAAAGATGTACAAGTACACACACATACACGCATTATACTGTCAGAGTATTTCATCAGCAGAGCTTCAGATCTCAATGACTCTGTGTAGTGAGTCTGTTGTCAGATCAGGTTATAAACACCTCGCTTCTCAGTGTTTCATGAGAACACAAGCTGTGTGAGACCTTTAATAAACTCATTAACACTTTCATCAGAAATAAACAGCAGAATTTGACACGTGTCCTCGCTCTCTCTCCTCTCTTAAAGGGCCAGTTCATCCAAAAATGGTGCTTTTACTCCCTCTCATGTGAGTCTTTCTTCAGTGGAACACAAGAGAAGATATTTACAGAAATGTGTTTTTGTTTTCATACGACAGAAGTCAATGTTTATATCAACATTCTTCTAAATATCTTCTGTTGTGTTCTTCAGAAGAAAGAAAGCAGGTCTGGAATGAGAGTATATCACATGTTGATCTTGTTTTCAAATGGCTCTAAATATTCAGCCGGTTATTGAATTTAAACAGTAAACACTCTCAGCTAACAGTCAAGCACAATTGAATTATAATGGAGGGCAAACATTTGAGCTCACAGACGGTGAGAGGCTTTCACTGAAGCTCTCTGTGGGGTTCCAGACTTCTCTTTCTCAGGCACGGCTCTTATCCTGATGGTTTCATGTCAAGCATTGAGACAGGCTGAGATTTGGAGAGCAGTTAGTGAAAGCCTCAGTTTGACCTCCTCCATTAAACACACAAAACGTCCAGTTAACTTTCATTCAGGTGTAATTGAGTTTTAAAATGAGGCAGACAGGAACAATCAAGCGTGCCCAGACGTGGAGCTGAAACAAAGACACTACTGAGAACATTCTGACGGGGGGTTACCGTATATCCCACCTCAAGCCTAACGTGGACCCTGAGTCCTGTCAGACCCGCCGCTAGAAGACATTACACTCACCCAAGTCATTCTGTTTCAGATTAAGCATCGGCCGGCGGTCCTCTCCACCTGCAGGAACACAGAGGGCTTTCTTCGGCTGATGGACAGATCTTCTCATGCAGTGTGTGTTAAGAAGATTGTGTTTCATGTCCTACAGAAATACAGATGTGTGTTCAATCACGCCAGTGTTTTACATTGATAATCTGGATGTCAAGCGTGCTATCAGTATAATATTCTTTCTGAAAGAAGAAATACACAGACAGATGAGAGACATTCTGACATCTTATTTTACATGTACTCTGTTTTTGAGCTTTATTTCTAATGCACGTGTTTATCTGGGCAGGTGAGGGTTTGAGGGGCGGGGTATATGAATGCAGCTCAGATGATTGACACTTAAACTTCATTGAGCAGTAGGTAGGCTGGAAGAGAATAATATAAATAAGAGAAAACTGATTGAGAGTTTATAGTGATTATACCTTCATTGTCCCTCAACCCCTGAGAATCCAGTCGACTGAGAAACTCTGACATACTCAGATGACCAGAGCTGGAGAGAGAGAGAGATTGTGATTACACATCCTAACATCTTTATTGATGGAGTCATCTTAACAAGATAAACAGATGTTACTGCGCATGTGCACTCTTGTAACCCCAACTGAACCCCCACTGCACATTCACAAACAGTAGAGCGCCTCTAGATCACTTCTGATAACAATCAAAAGAATCTGAGAAGACGCATCACTTGGCTAAACTTGTCTCTCCAATATTTTGAATTTAAACTGCGATACCAAACTCAACCGCTAGAGGTCAGTGTGCCGCACGGTTTCTTTAAATGCCAACGAATTACAGGACACATTCAATCAAATGAACATACAAAAAAATTCAAGAAATCGTTTTTTTAATACAATTATTCTACAGTAAAATAAAATTGCAAACATTAACATAAATGAAATCAAATATAAATAGTTATATTATTAGACACTAGCCAAACACAAACCGGAAGTCAACCGGGGGTCAGGCACGTGCGTGTCCGCTAAAACGGCCTAAAGTTCATTCAGAACACCTTAGCAACCACAGACAAGACACACTAACAACTAAAGTACATGTGACTCAGATCTGTTGAATATGTGATCTAATGTTGTTATCACTGTGAGTCTGTCACTGATGTATTGAGTGTGTCATGAGTTTTCACACACAGACAGTGTACTCAGATCTGTTACACCCCTCAGCTGACCTGAGATCACAACACATACTGATGCTCCTCACAGGTCAATATAGATCTGATTCATCAATACTCAACATGACATGTCACTGGAGTCTATATGATGTTGTTCAGGATGAATGTTGTGTTACAGGTGTTCATGTGCAGGATTTTAATCCACATGTACAGAGACACGTCTTTTCATTTGAAATATATAATACACAGCTGGAAGGCCGTCATGTGTCATCTGATATTTGTTAATAAAGGTGATTCTGATGGATTGTGTGTGTTTTGTGTAACTCAACTCACCCTGAAGACATCAGATGAGTGACACTGAAGATCTGATCTCCATCTGTGGAACATTCCTGAAGTCTGACAGCGAGTCTTCTTTAACCTGTTTGGAATAGTTTGGTCTGGTGAAGCGTAAAGCATGATCTATACAAACTGATGTCTGACACTCACACACACACACTGAAAACATCTGTTCTGATACACACAGATTCACAACATTTCTCTAACCAGCTGTGATCTCTCTCTCTCTCTCTCTCTGATGATGATGTGATGAACTGCCTTCAGAGTCCGGCAGCAGCAGGTGGTGTTACGGTGTGTTTGCACGACCCTCTCTCTCTCTCTCTCTCTCTCTCTCTCTGTGTTCACGAGGGGCAATACTCAGGTGAAGCTCATTAATCAAGAGAAGGATATTTTTAGTCCTCTATGAGCTCACAGTAAAGCTTTTCAGTGAGGTTTCTAATGGTGCACTGAGGTCAGAGGTCAAAGAAAGACTGGAATGAGTGAAAGATTGAGGTTAACCTGCTGTGATGTGACGTCACATGTTCTGCTCATGTCATGCATGATTCACTGATTCATTCACTATCTCACTTTGAAATGGCTTTTTTCCACTGTTGTCACACCACTGTAGACATAATGACTTTTGCACAACCTCACAGAAAACTTTCATGACAGAAACCGTCCGTGTGGATGTGAGATGTTACAGAATGCTTTAGACTTTTGTTGAGTGGAGTTCTTTATCTTGTACTCACTCATGTTGTTTGTTGTTTTGAGGACCGTCACGTCTGCTCGGGGTCACACAATGACAGCGGCTCTTGATTCCTGAAGAAAACAACTTTCAAATTCTGAGCAAGTGTTCACATCTTTAGACTTGTGACCTGTGTGGTGTTTACATCTTAAGTTCTGTTTAAGTCTTGTATGTGTCAGCAGATTAATGCTCATGTTTGACGTGATGTGTTGAAATACATGTGCATGAAGTGTATTGTTTGTTTTTTCGGGGAGTCTGTGCTGGTCTATGAGCCCCTGTATCAGATGTGTGTGTGTGTGTTTCCATTGGCGTTTTGGAGGGGAAAAGCCCCTGACCTCATGAAGCATGTAATTCCCCGAGAAAATTACAGCAATTACTTTTCCATAACAGTGCTGGAACACTGTATACATTGAGAAGAAGAGTTTCCATGTGAAATCCTCTCTCGCTCATGCGTGCCTTTATGTGTTATGGGTGTAAAGTAGAAATAAATCTGTAAAACCTTTACTGTAAGCAGTGGCTGGGGTCTCAGACCGGTCGGGACCTTCGCTGTTAAACGTATGATGTGATTTAAACTCATGTCATGTTTCTGTAGGTGTCGGGTGTGAAGAAATCAAGCGTTCATGCTTCTCATCAAGTCTCGTGTCATTATCACACCTGATGTTTTAATGAGCTCATATATCAACATATAAGTTTTGAGTATTTAAAAACTCATTTCACACACCACAGGATCATTTCAACCAGTGTTTCTCAACCTCAACAATTGACTTCAGAATAATACCCAGAAATAAAGAAAAGTGAATCAACTGAAAACAATATCTTCTTTTGGTGTTTGTTATTATCAATACACATCTGTGGTCAAGAATATTTTATGGGTAGAAACTGTGATGACTTCAAATATTGTTGTGGTCAACTGAAGTCAATAAGTTTAAATGAGTTTAAAAACACCCTAAATAAACACTTGTGCATATAAAAAATGTATTTAAAACTGCCAGTAAAGAAATGACATAAACACTTAAAAAAGATGATGTTGGAATCTTAAAGGGACAATTCAACCAAAAATGAAAACTCTCGTGATTTATTCACCTTCACGTTGTTTTAAATCTGTATATATGATGTTGTTCTGCTGAAGAATGTGTGCAACTAAACAGATCTGGATCACTATTCACTACCAGAGTAGGAAAAGAAACGATTGAAGAAAGAAGTTAATAGTGACCCAAAGCTGATAGGTTTTCCCACTACCACATTCTTCAAAATATCTCCAGAACATAGAAATGTTTACGGGTATGAAGATTTTTGTAAGTATTATACACACCAAACTATTTGTCAGAAATCAAATTCAATTAGATGTGTGACATTGTGTGTAAGATCAGATGTCTGTGTTCTTATAATGAGGTTCCAAAAAACACAAGAATATCAGCACAATTCACTGATGACATGTTTGATTTCTGCTGCCCGGTCAGGTCTGATTGTGTGTGTGTGAGACCTTGGTTTTCATCCCAGTGGGGACCTAAACCTGAGTGGACACCAACACATGAGGACTCGTGGGACTGTGGGATCATAATGAAGGTCCCTATGGGAAAAAAAAACGTATAAATTGTACAGAACAATACAAAAAAAATCTAAAAGTTCAAATAGTTTTCCATGATCATCAGGTTTAGAGTATAAAATATACAGTTTGAACAAAATAATATGTGTGTGTGTGTGCGTATGTTTGTGTGTGTGTTTATGAGCCTGTGTGTGTGTGTGTGTGTGTGTTTGCATGTGTGATTCATGTGGATGTGTAAATGAAGTATATTGAGGTTGAGGGTTAATTGAGTTTCCTCTTGAAGAACATGTACCTGTTGGATTCAGACGGTGTCATGAGAGAAGAGATGTGTGTGGCACACAAACACAAGACTCTATTCACACACTCAAAGCTCTTGAACGGCTTCAGTCCTGGAAAGCAGTGGAAGCAGTTTGTCAAACTCTGGGTTCCCGTCGATGACAGTAGCGAGTGCGGTCGCCCCGTCACCCTCTCAGGTTGCGCTGAAAACTCCCAGCATGCCACAGAAGAACGGCCTCCATCAGGGTTTGGCTCAGCCGGTGCGCAGCTGAAAGAAACCGAGGTAGAAAAACAAGCGTCCGGTGGTTTATTACAGAAGACTGTTTGGAGAGAAGCCCGTGGACATTATATCTGAGTATCATCATAAACCTGTGTATCTGATCAGATAAATCAATGAGATTTTATACACAGTTTAACAGAATGTAGAAATAAGGAATGTGCAGAAGATCTGTCACGTGTGTGAAACTGTAGATTCAGGATCTTTCAGGTTTGAGTTGAGAGAACTGGAGCATC